>JAAOMT010000379.1:172041-201617 GCA_016748015.1 Geosiphon pyriformis | reverse complement strand
TAATAATGGAAATTTAACGCTTTTGTGTCGAATAGATCTTTCTGAAATTTCATCAATTTCAATATTCAACCACTTTGCATGCTCTTTGATTATCTTGGAGACAGTTGGACGAGAAATATGAAGTTCTGGATATTTATGATTAAAGTAAGCTACAATATCATCATGTTTCGTGCCATAGTGATTTTTGGAATATTGACAAATTTCTTTACGAAGAGCATCATTAACTGCTGCTCATTTTTGTTTTTTGAATAAAGGTTCCGACATTGTGATAATTTAGCAAGTCTGTTAGAAAATGTGCCTATAATGATAATATTAGATTTAGTTTTAGCAAGCTTGAATTGGAATACAATAGGGACTAAGTTAGTATGAAATCAATTCAATACGTTCTAACTCTTTTCCCAATTACCAATTAACATCTAGCACATGATATTTGTTCTTATATGAAGGTAAATTTTGAATAAATGTTTGATAAAATTATGTTCTTGTTCCTTTATAGTGGTTCTTATATAAAGGGAAAATTGTTAATTAATCAATTGGTTCTATAAAAAAATGTTCTTTGTAAGAGGTTGTTCTTTTATCGAGGGTTCTTTTATGGTTTAATCTACTAGTAATCTTTTGAAATTTCAAGCTCTAAAAGACCAAAGTTTTTATTGCAAATGGTTTGGTTTTTGTCTTTTTGAAAATTTTAAAGTTAAACAATCTCAATAAAAAATAAAGGTTTATATCTATATAAATTATTAGAGGCATTTTAAAGTATGAACAAAATGACTTATCGTAAATGTTTTAATAAATATGTACACTAATTTATATTCATTTCAAAACAATAAAATGTAATAGCTGTTTGCCAAATAGAATTTAAAAAATAAATTTTTTATATTAAAGATAAATGTGAATCAAGATTTGGCAAGTAATGTTGGTAGATTTGGTGCTAAAACTGTTCCTTTCGATGTTAAGAAATAAAAATATCCCTTACATCCGTCAGGAGACATTATATAATCGAAATATGGTCCAAATTGGCCAGTTTATCTTCCGGAAACTCGCGTTTTTGGTTTCTCGGATTTTAAATTAGATTTCTGGAGAAATTTGAATAAATATGGTGAGTAAAGATAAAGATAAAGAGAAAGAGAAGAAGAGAAAGAGAAATAGAATTTACCATATCCCCCAAAGTATAAAGCTCCACCAAACCTTATTCCTGCCACCCACAAAATCGATACATCAGTATATCTTTGGTTTTACGTTCTCGTTAAAAACTGAAAAATCACAATTCATTTCCAGCAATCCAAGTGTCATAGGGAGTGTGAATGAAATATTTTTTCCAAAGAATAGTGGAATATGAAAGTGACTGTGCAACCCAGAAATGTGACTCTAAATACATTATAAAAAAGTGATTTCCTATGCGCAGAGCTTCATAGGTTACCATTTTTATTTACCTTTTGAGCCACAAAAACTGGAGAACTAATGCCGCAAAAGTTGCCGATACTAAAAAAGAATTGAAATAAAAATAAATTAATTGGCAGGGAATAATTTTAAATTCATTATTTACTTATTTACGCTTTAACCTACTCCCCGTCATATCCAGTAAAAATAAAAGAATAATTTTTCTACGTTATATTATCTGATATTGTTTCCATCTTTCAATGATCTGATATTTAAAGATCCCAAATTTTGTGAAAAAGTCCCCTAATATCACAGCTTCTCTTTTATAAGGAAAAATTACTAGCCTTGGCCTTTTGCCAATGACAAAAATTTCATTATAATTTAGTTCTGGAGTCCTAAATCTTGCGACTACTGCGTTACTCAACCACTTTTCCTTATAATACTCATAGATCTTGGTGTGGAAAATCAATGATTTCAACCAAAGGAGTTATCTAATATTTCAATTGGTTTCTTTTAATATGTTTCTAATTTCACTTCATGTTTCTTTCGCTTACCATATAGTCCAGACACAATCATTGTTGTTTGATTGTTCTGATAATAAACTTTCTGCGCCAATTTTGTCAACTTATACAAATATTATAGACTTTTTTTCTTACTTTCATTGGAACGTTCTTGAACCAGTTGAATAGCTTTTCAGGTGTAAACAAATAATTGCCATGAAGGAGCGTCAGAATACTCGGATTTCTTCTCTTCAGCAGAAGAGTTGGGAGCTGAAAAATTAAAGCATAAGAATATATTAATCCCAAAAGATGAGTTTTTCATGATAAGACGAAATAAAAATTCCATTCTTTTCACCAGTTATTTATTTTTCAATGAGTTTGGTAATAATAACTCATCAAAAAAGTCCTATGATTAAATTTTTTGAAATACTTTTCTGTAAGATTGCTTGAAATAAATATGGGGTGTTATTAAGAAAATCTTTGGAAAAAACTATATTCAAAGCTATCATTTGTTGTGGTATTAATAACATATGCACTTGATTTATTAACTATTAGGTAGATAATCGGATATTCCCAAAATTCATATTCATTTAATAATGGCATTTCAAGCATGAATGTATCAAAAATGTGTAAAATTTATCAGTTCATTTTTATCGTTTTATTATTTTAACATTTGGAATATTAAAAAAACGGTTAATTAATTTAACCTTGCGATATATTATGTTAATCGCAAGCTAAGTTAGATGTATATGAAAATCTGCTTTGGGGTTTTAAAAGTTAATAAACGAATAAAATAAATGACTTAATTCTAGATAAATTATCATACATGTACTATGAAAATTGGGTAAATTTGGTTAAATGAAAAGAAGTTAGAGAATATTCTGCTGGCGGGTAGAATAAAAGGCTCTAATATAGAAGAGGCAAGTAAAAATGTTTCTCGCACTTGATTACCCATTATTTGCTAATAACTATTTAAAGTTTAAAAAATAAAATTTGCTAGAAATATATATTTTTTAATTTTTAATTTAAAGTATAAAATTAATAAAGTGATTTATTATTTATTTCACTAAAAATGCTCCATTTTTATTTATAACTCAAAGCATCAGAACATTTTCTTAATCGATAATAATGAGTGAAATTACAAGACAGAAAATATAATATATACATTACTAGATTCTAATAAAGGGTGGGGGATTCATAGGAGAAATTCTAATAATACAAAGATCGGTGGCAACACGGCGTTTATCGAGTTTGTTGGTGGTTGGAAGTGCCGCGGCGAGGCCATAGAACAAAATGACGGTGACGATAAAGTTTATTAAGATATACTGTAAGTTTTTCATGATTTATATTATCTTTAAATAATAGCTTGGTTGAAATAAGCAGCTAATATCGATCGAGCACTTGGATATTTTATTTTTTGCAGAAAATTAACATGCTAAATTCTTGTATTTTTGATAATTCTAAGTTTAACTATGAATCCACAAACGATATTAATAACTTTCCAATAATCAAACTTGAAATTATATTTGAAACATCAGTTAATTTTAAATAAAGTTTAGCGTGAATAAAGACTTTTTTACCTAGCTTTTATTAATTATTAATATTCAATTACCGATTACAGAAATTTTTATAATACTTCTTTTTCATAAGCCCCCGACAATGAAAATTACTTAAATGCTTGTATATAAAGAGAATGAAAACTTCTTTTGCTATTCTGGCTTGATTTAAAAGTTTATCTACTACTTTATTTTCTATCTCATACTAGGTTATAATGAGATATTTAATTTCAGTTAGATTTGGGGCTATTTTCTATCTTTGGTAATTTTTTCAAGAATATATAAATTTTTTAAAAAATATTTAAATATCAGACAATTTTTTAAAAATAACAGTGAATAATATATAGTATTTGACAAAGTGATTAACAAATTTTAATTAATAGTTTTTGAAATACCTAATAAAGGAATTTTTATTGTTGAAAGAAAAATGAATACAAAATGAAAATATAAATTAAAAATCTTTTACATATTTAATATCAATTATATTATCTACAATTAGCTTTAAGTAATTTATAATTTATAATTTATTTTCAATAAGATTTTTTTAATTAGTATTAAATTAAAACTTTCTATTAAAAGCATATAAATTTTATTTTTTTAAAAACAAACCAATTTTTTGAAAATTTACAAAAAAAATTAATATTTGCTTAATATTTAACAAAAAAATTTATTTATTATTTTTAAATATTATCTTTATTAAAAAAATAAAATAAATTATGAATAATAATTAAACTGAAAATCTATTAATAAGTATTGGTCCCATCCATTTTCTTGTACTATAAAGTTTTTTCCAAATTTTTAGTTAAATTTAATAATAATAAACTTTAAGCTACTAACTGGGTACTGTTTATAGACAAGTAATTTTAGCAAAAAAAAAAACGGAAAATTAATTGATTTTTGCTTAAAATAATTTAAATAATTGAAAGCAATTGAAAAACTATAATTGAAAACAATATCATTTGAATAATTATGTTGTTATATTATTATTATAAATTAATAAATATATAATAAAATTCATAATATTAAAAATTAAATATTAGGAAAAATATAATAATTTTTAAGACTAATGTTTCAATCTTGGTGTTTTTCAATTTATTACAAAATCAGCATAATTTTTCAAAGAAAATTTTAAATTTAAACTACCAAAAATTTTCAATGATAAAATAAAACTTTTATATATTAATTTAAATTACTTTTGAAATTGGTCTTATTTCAACTTTTTTATCAAATTATAATTTTGAATTATTTACAGCTGTTAGAAAATTGTGAAAAGAGTTTAAATAAATTGTTAAAACAATTTATATTGGTAAAATAAAAAATCAAAGGTTATTTTTATTCTATCTATTTTCTTTCATTAAAAGCTGATAATTTAATACTCCAGAATTTAAATTTAAAAAGATTTTTAGATAAATTATCTTTGATCTATCGGAATAACAATAACTAAATCATAAGAGATAATCTAAAACGTTTATCAAAATCCTAAAAAGTGAAAATCAGAAGAAAAATCCCTTACTAAATTTAGAAAGTAGAAGATGAAGCCTCCTTTCACATTCTAAATAATCTTTTGGGGTAAATATATTAGTCTTTAAAATCGATCAAATAATGTGCTATTATACTTGAAATCAATATTAAACACACTAGTGATGTATCTAAAATGCCTGATCGATGATTCACCAAATTTTGTTAAAATCAAGGCAAAAATAATCCATTTTTATTTATACCTATATTTGAAAACCAAGGTTATATATACTGTACACTTTAAAATATGGAATTTATAACCACAACCTTCAAATTTGTGTATTGAAAACAAATATATTAGCAGAATCGTGTTTGGAGAAATCTTTTCCTACATTTGGAATTTTTGACTTATATATATTTTTAAGCAACTTTTTTTCTCAACGACAATTACAATAACAGTGTAAAATTGACGTGTGTGCTCCGTAAACCTGATGAGATTAATATTCTAGAAAATTCCAGAAGAGCGGTTTACCCTAAATTTTAATAAAAATAACTTTCAGTCGCCATATTATATATTGACCTTGAAAAAAAATTCCCAAAAATAAATTTTGTTTGTCACCATCAATCAATTTCAAATACGATTTCTTGGAATGGGATTTTTTTCAAAATTCGGGACAATTGTGGAACATGGTGTGGCCGAAATAGGGACCATAATGATCATCATCAGGATGCGATTCTTTGTAGCTACTTAATGAATCTTTTAATTTGTTTCCTAGATAATTGACCCTATGGAGATGGTTTCTCGCATTACATTCCTTTAAAGTGGTTTATTGTAAATTTAGAATACTAGATCAATAAATTCGGAGGATAAATTCAAAAATTACCTCATTTTCATGTAGAGTAGCCGTATGAAAACACAAATATATCTTTGGATTTGAGCAGTCACATTGAGGCTCTATCCAAATTTCTTTTTGAAAGTGTCTGTATATAACCCTGGAAGATATCGGATTTTTATGTAAAGGCCACCATTGTCCACGATCAAGCCCCTCAACTGGAAAATTAGGCATCCAATCATCACCATAAGTGACCCTCCAAACTTTTTGGAGCAAGTGTTCGGTGTAATGCACAAATAATTCATTCCCAACTCGTGGTTGGCCAAAGGTAATAAGAGTTATTGATGCTTTCAGATGTTTCCTTTTATATTCAAGTGCAGCAAGTACGGCGAAGACTAAAAGTCAAAAAACTTGATAAATTAAAATTTTACTTTATGAATTTTTTTATTATCGAAAAATTAATTTCATTCACCAGCTCCAATTCCTAAACCGGTAAAGGTCAAGCGATTTTTTAACTTATTTGTCATTTCAAAGCCTTTTAATTTTTCCCAAAATAGAGGCTCTTTTTCTTGCCAACTCTCATAAAATTGTTTCAAGATATACCCTTCTTTTACATGTGGGTAAGGTATGGCATCCCACATATTGCGTAGTGTATATTTTAAGATCGAATTCCAGTTATACAATGAAGCAACAAAAGAAATTGTCGTTCCTGAAATTATTACTGTTTTTTCAAATAATTATTTAAATAAATTTGAGTTAAGAAATTTTTGTTTCCCTTTATGAAAAATGATAATGAATATATATAATAACCCCGAATTTGATTCCCTAAGGAGAACTTTTCATTCGTTTCATTCGTTTGAATAACTTGTTGACAAGATGCGTTCCATGCAAAAGCTGCATTAGAAGCTAGCTCACGCAAAATATTTTTATCTTCAATAATTTCTTTTACAAAGGTTACATCATCAGTACTGGATGTAGCAGAGGATTGGTTAAAAAAAATTCTTTTCTTAATAGGTGCAGTGTTAAAATGTTTCTGTTTGAGAAAAGGCGGCTCTTGAATCAGTTTGAAATCATTTTGAAATAAATTATTAAATTTCTGAAAGTAAATTTTCTCTTTTAATGTTGGTAAAATAATAATATCTTTGGCTGTAATCACTTTAATTTTATAAAGATGAGAAATTAGAATCAATAGAGAAAAGAATGAGATTTTGAATAAGTGAATCATTTTTAAAGCTAACTTTCGAAAGTGAAAATAATTCTCAAATTTTTGTTCAAATATCAAAAATAAATGAACAGGTTTCGGAGCTAATTTTTGGAATCGATTTGTAGGAAAAAATTTGGGTATCTATTAACAATAATAAAATAACAACAACAACAACAACAACAACAACAACAACAACAAAATAATAATAATAATAATCATTCTCTTCTCAAACTTGAGAATATTTTAACAAAAAAATGGTTTCTTTTTTGGAATCAAACCAAATTTTGGTGGCACAAATCATAACGATTAATATTTTTATCATTTTTGTAAATTTTTTGTCTCGTCTAAAGTTATGATTATTTGAAACAAAATAAACCAACTTTTAATTATTTTAATCACCTCCGCAATTGATTTCATTGGCTAAAATAAATTTTACTGAAAATTGGCTGGTTTCAAAAGACGAAAAATCAAAAAAAATAGACATGAAAAAAGCTTTTTCACAAAAAGGGAACTCTATTGGTAGTTTATATGAAAATTCTAATTAAGGTTGAATTTTCTTTGAAAATTTTTGTTAGCAAAGGAAATTTAGCCTGAACAGCGCATTGCCATCTAAAATATCTAAATGAACCTCAATTTTTCAAAAACATTAAAATTTTTATGGTTTAAGATTTATAGGAATGCAATAATTGCGATCATGACTTAAAAACTTCTCGTATTATGATAATCATGGAGAATATTTTGGCAAAAGTTTTTATGAATTGTCAAAATAAAAGTTCAGAAAATGTCCGAAAGGTCACTTGTTAAAACCTAATTCCCAGGAAGAAAAGATTGATCTTTTCTCACATAATAAATATGATATTCAAAGATTCAAATACATATTCATCAGAAAATAAATTTACCTTTTAAATGTGTCAATTAACTTATTTTATCTAAATAATTATTAAAGGATATTTTTTTTGTCACTTTACTAATTTGTTTCATAGTAATCTCAATATTATTTAGAAAGAAATGTTATATCACTACTTTGTAGTCTATAAGTTATTTGTAAGTGAAGCGTTGAACCAATTGAAAAACAATCTCATGTCCTTTCAAAATCCTTAATTTATAAAATTTAAGATGATGGAGATATTTCCTTTTTGTTGGATAATAAAATCCAACCATTAGAATGAAATAACTCCAAGTTTTTGAATTCCGAAAATTATGAATTTATTCTAAATCTAATACCCCGCTTCAACACGTTCTTATTTGAAGCAATTTTATTATTAAAACTACCAGCTGGTATTAAATAACTGTTCAAGGTTGTTATAATAATGAAAAAACAAAATTTTATTTTTTAATGCTCTTTAAACTCAAAAATTATATCTTAAATAATTTAAATAATGTGAATTCAATAGCTTTGTGTTTTAAGTTTTTAAAGGCAAGTAAAATAAAAAAATAAAAAATATTAGTAAGCGATTATCAAAATTATAATACTTATATATTTTTATCAGATATATGATAAAACTTTTATTAATTTATAATTTATTTTATTTTTATTTTGGATATATTATTATTTAAATATATATTTTTGAAAACTTAATTTTTTAAAATAATTATTTAATTTCATTATTTTTATAATAATCAAAATATAAACATATTATTATATAATAAGAAGAAAATTATTCTTTAAAATCAAATTAATAAATAGCCTGAAAATATGCTTTTAATTATGATAAATAATCATATTTTTTATAAATTATGCATAAAATAATATAAAAAATCAAGTTTTAATTTTTATCCTTAACTTTGATCAAAAATTTGCACTGTCTTTTTATTGAGATCCTTTGTCACTCTTTTTGCATAAACTCTAATAATTATTTAAACATGTCAGATATTTATCTTTTTATATTTTTCTTAAAAATATGTTTTACAAAAATTCTTGAGCAATTAAATTTTATCTTTTGGCTCATTATCTTGCTAAAATCACTCTTGACTTTGTAACATTTTTCTAATTTCAAGGAAATAAACTTATAAAAGCCTTTTCAAGTAAAATATTTTCTCAATTTTTAGCATAACACGAATTTATAATGTTCTTTTATATTGTATTTCAAATAAATAAGAAATTGGTTTATCAGTAAAAACTCTTCAATCTATTTTATGTGCTTTTTTTGGAACTAATAAGCATAAGAGCAGCCAAAAAAGCTTCTTTGTATTTAAAATTACTTAAATGCTTTTTCAGTATTCTATAAAAGATATACACCTTCATTTTTAATAACTTTTGGACAAATTCTTGTGGAGATTAACAATTTTGACGAATACATTGCTTTATTGCTCATGATATATTCTCTGAACTTTTTTTTGACCATTTATCTGCATACATATATTCCATTGATCTTTTTTTGAGTTTAGATTTAATTATGTATTTTGTTTGAATTTCATATTCTTTCACTTTAAAAAAGTAATAAATTTTGCCATTAAATTTTTTTAATAAAGTTTGACATCTTATAAATAAAAAATCTTTGAAAGTTAGTATTGAAATTAACCAAATCTGAATTGGTCATAAGTATTTATATTATTTGTATATTTAACCAAAAGCAATGTTATCAAATTATAGATAACAAAATGTACTATCAAACTAAATCTAAAAAAAACAATGTTATTGTCCTACAATTCCAAATTTGAATCAACAAATTTAAAATTTTCACTTCACAATTTAAATAAGACTGAGCTTTCAAATTAACATAGTATTTATTTAATGACTTGATTTTTTTAACTGCTTCTTTGTTTGAAAATAATTAGTTTTCTCGATATTTTATTTTTTAATTTTATATACATTTAATTATTATTATTATTATTATTACATAAATAAATATACAAAAAATATTAAATGTATTCATGCTATGTGCACAACATTAATAGCTATCCAAATTTCACCACTGTTTTATTGCATATTGTGCATATTATTGGAAATAAGATGCTTTGAAGCAATTGATCCGGTGTGTTGAATATGTTATTTCATATTATTACTTATATTAATTGATTCTTAATAGCCATAGCAATTAAATGTGACATATTATATTTATCTTAATAGCCAGATGGCTAATATTGATATTTAACAAAAATTTGAAGTTTTTTTCATTGTTTGCCGCATTAGTTGAAACAGAAAATCAATTTCACAGATTTGAAATTAACTTTTCTCTATAAGTAAAAAATGCAAGAGCATCTGAACAACAGTGTTTATGATACACAAAAATTATTATTATTGGATTGATAAAGTTTAATTTAACACGTTTAAATAACATGAATTTAATTCTAAATAAACCAAATAATTTTAAGAAAAGAATAATTTTATGAATCTTCTTTTTTTTATTTTAAATCAACCTGAATTGGAAAAATATTTTCAACAGCCAGAGCTTAATTATATTGTCAAATGATGAAGCAAATTTGAATAAGTTTTGTACAGTTTGTTTTTTTGAGATGAAGCCAGAATTTAGTGAAAATATTCATATTTTATATCTAAATTGGATTATTTGTTTTACTTCAGAATTAAAGATTTTTCTGTTTTAAAATACATCAAATTTTTAAGTATTTTATATATTAAAATTGTTAGAAGTGAAACAATGGAGATTAACAATCTGCCACTTCATCACAAGGATCCAAACTTTTTAAGTATGTTTGGCTATCAACCAGCTGGATCAGCACAAAAGAAACATCTATCAGCCAATCGAAACCACTTTATAACTAAATGAATATCTTTCGAAACCCCAATTCTATCTTCACAATATTCGCCCAATTCGATATTGTGCCGAATGAAACCCATTTAGTGCTTTCTTATAACACCCTTTAAATGCCATGGTAGAATCTTTTTTATACAATATCCAATAGAATAGAAACCAGAAAGTTCATACTGTGATCCGAGACCACCAATCGCGGCTGCCTTCTGATACTAATAGAATGCCTTTAGACTATTTGCATTAGTTCCTTCTCTCTGTTTATAACAACTGGCAAGATCATTCTGGGCTACAATATTACTAGCCTCGGCTACTTTTTGAACCAGACAAAGCTTGGTGCTTATCTTGACTGATCCCAATCAAGTCAATGTAACAATATCTGTATCGAGCTTGACCTAATCGATAATCAATTTCAGCGCTTTTTTAGTACAAATTAAAGGTTTACTTTTCATTATATATCGTTCCCAGTTCGTAGTTATAAAGATACCTAACCAGATAACCAAATTTTGGCTGATAATTTTCTTGAAGACAAGCTGAAAACTCTTTCAAGGGTTTAATTTTGTGAGAAAATCCACTCTTTGAGATCTCGAACTATATAAAAATGGGTTTTATAAAAACTATTACTATATTGTTTCAACTTAAAAGTAAATTGACTAACTCTGATGAAGTAACAGCTTTACTTGTGGAGAATCTGGAAGTTTTATGCGCAAAGGACATCTGTGCAGGTGGCGTAAATTGACTATTCCAATATTTAAAGTTCTTCATGATCTTTTCAAAAAAATTTTGAGTAAGTGAGATTTGTAAGAAAATGCCTCATTATAAGCTCAAAGAATATATGTTATGTATCTCCAAAGCCACAAAATGGCTGATTGCAAACTCTGCTAAATGGGTTCATAGCCTACCAGTTTTGCTGTGAGAAATGTACAATCTATATTTAAAATCCATAAAGAATGAGTCCATTAAATCATCTAATTATTTTAAAAGCATAATTCAGTACATTATAAAAATATTTTTTAAGGCAGCATAGGATAATATAAATTTTTGCTTGATAATTTTTTTTTCAACTGACCAAATTTTATCTTTTTAGTTAATTATTTTCTTAATTGTTCATTCTTCTAATTAATTAATTTTTTAAATTAATAAATTTTATATTAGTTGATTATTCCTTTGATTATTTTCTAACTAATTATTCTTATATAATATATATATATATATATATATATATTTGGTTCTATTATAAATTAAAATTTTTCATCGCTCTCAAAATTAAAGATCAGTTATTACTTTTTGTTTTTAATTCAATTTTGATTAAATATAATGGTTTATATTAAATAATATATAGCTATTTAATCAAAAAAGTTGAACATATTATATGAATTTTATTATATTTTCAGTAAACCAAGATTATTTTTAAAAAAAATTGAAAACTACAAAACATTAAAATGGCTTGTAAAAAATTAATAATTCAACCAGGTTTTTTATTTGCAAAAAATATAATCATTTATAAAGAGATTAATCAAAATTTATCAAAATTTTTAAATATTTTTCCAAATAATTAAAATCATATTTGCCAAGCTTTAAATTTTGAATATTTTTATATTTTTAGCCATGAAAGTTTTTAGAAACTCATAATTCATATGAAAAAAATGTTTGTACTGTATTAAATAGAAAAAATTAGCTGAAAATTTTATTTTCAATATATTTATTCCCAAAAATGTTAAGAATGTTTTTATTTTAACTTTTATTTCATTGTTTTGCGTTTTTCAAATAATTTTTTAAACTTTGAAAGCCTTAGCATTGACAGAATACAAAATACAAGCAGAATTAGAATTGGATTTATCCCATTATAAAAAAATTTTCAAAATAATCCTAAAGTGATATGATACAATAAATTGTTAATACCTAAAAGCATTTTTAGACTCTCATTAAAAGCTCATCTGATGCTTTGTGAAGTGAATTTTTAAAGAAAGAAATGAATGGGTATATGGTATTTAAAATTTTCAATATTCATTATGTGAACATATTTCTTTAAATTAATAATCCTATGTTCAAAATTGGTTATTGTGCCGAATTTTTAACATAGGACCACCGACCTGTGTAGGGGGTTAGGCTGGAACAAATCATCTAGAACGCCATTATTTCATTAATGAATCCAAGCATCAAGTTGCTTTGAATAATTGATTGGGTTGTTGGCTACCGTTGTATATTTCATTAATAATGGAAAAAACTCTTAATAATTAAGATTTCTGGTGTGCAAATAGAGGAACAAGGAAATAAAATTATAAATATTTAAAAAAGAACCTTTTCCAGGCTAATCGAAATTAAAAATGAAATTCTTAATTATTTTCTTGAACTTGCTTTTTCAATTGGGTTAGAATTTGAATCACCACCTAATTATTTATAAGAATATCTTTTTTGATATTTAAAAATTAGCTTTATTTATGTACACGGGTAATTGTTTTTTCGTAAATTGAGGAGTTAAAACCTTAAATCTTTCCATAAAAAGTTGTGTTTATATTTTTGGATGGGTGATTGATTCAATCCACTTACAGTCTGGGACCAAAAAAAATGGAAATCAATTAAATGGCTATTGTATCTCAACTAACAAATCAAATTAAATAAGCAATTTTTTATTTTAAAGCTAAAAACTAGCCATTTCATCGATCCCGCTAACCTGATTAGGGTATCCATAATTTTCTTTCGTCGTCCATTTCCACCCACATGGTTTACTGTTCTTGTTTCTTCTAGCCTTATTGTATTTCTTTTGCACTTTGTTTACCCTCCTTCCACGGCTAAGCGTTGCATTTCTGTCTTGGGAAACCGACATTTCAAAGTAAAGGTTTTTTAAAAAAAGACTTAGCCACTTACCTTTTATGTTATAGTATGTTACAGAATGCAAATCGGTTCCGAATTGGTTAGATTGTGAGTAAACGTAAATTTTTCCATTTTTGTCCCGGACTTGTTCTTTGACTTCAAGAGGGAATATCAAAGATAATTAGACTTGATAGCGATTGTGGCATTATTTTTTCTCATAAAGCTTATATTATTTCGCCTTCTTGTAACACGATAATTCTATTGGCACAGCACGAAAATTTCATTATTCAATAATATTATATTTATTAATTCAATTAAACTAACCCAATTCTGAGACAAACTCTTTCTGGAAACCCATAATATTGTCATATAGATAATAGAATCATCAAAGCAAGGGCATTTAATCAACCGAATAAAGATTATTTGGTTAGTATTGTGGTCGGTAATAATTTTTAAAAGATGCAGAGTATAATGAAGCATCAAGGGAACCCGTGGAAATATATGGCTGGGATCAATCTGCATATCATTTAATACTCATTTCTTTAACTATTGATTCTTTCACTTAATCTTTGAGAAGAACACAAATTGAGGTAAATTGCAATTGCTATTATTGCACTCATATTAATAGTTCTATATTTTATAGAAAAAAAGATAATCACTAAGGCATTTACCTTTTTTCAAAACTAATACTATACCAACTATTATTTTTACAAAAAATTTAAATTTAAAAAAATATCTGATAAAATATATTAATTTGAGGCAATATTAAATCTTCTTGATTCAATATGTCGGCCATTATTATATCAATGGCCAAAATTCTTGGCATAAGAATTGAGAAAAGAAAATATAGCTAAAAGAATATTTTTAAAAGCAAACAGATTTCTAGTATTCGATCTAAACATATTAAAAATTTTAAAGTGATTCCCAGAAAAGTTTATTGTAAAAGATTTGATATTATGTTTATAAATCCAAAACAATTAAATGGTAATAAAGTTCAATTGCAGGCACATATAATAATAAGTTCTTCATTAGGAAGAAGATATATAAAATATCATTCAAAAAGATGCTCCTTGTAAATTTTTTTCCTCCATAAATATCACTTAAATTCAAAATTTTTGATAAAAGTATTTCATTGCAAAAAATAAAGTTATTTCTTTAAATCCTTAAATTTGATTCGATATCAAAATTCCAAACGTTTCAATATTATTCGAGAAGCCTGCATTATTTTTAATTTACATATTATCAGCATATATTCTTAATAGTATTTTCTCCTTAGTGAAAGCTTCACCAGTGACTAATTCTCAATATGGAAAGTTTCTCCTTTGGAGTGATAAATATAATTCTAATGTTTATAGTTTTATAAAATACTACACTTTACCCGAAATTACAATTGCCGAATTGGTTCTGGAAGAGGTGAGTGTTTTTTACAAAGAACTTAATTCTTATTTAAAGTTTATGCACAATTACGGCGTTCTAAAAAGCTTTTGACCAATGGTAATTACATTCGATCAGCCTCTCATTGATAACAAAAAATTTGCAAATCCTGTAGAACATAAAAAACTACTTATCGTGTTATCAATCAACATGATGCCATTTCCTCGTGAACCAAAAAAGGATTATGTGCATGGGCGGTTTGGAGATATGGTGTAGCAGTGTTGAAGGACCTGTTTTCTTTTGTGTCTTAAAAAGAAGTAATAACTGTGAAAATAAGGTGAATTATAAATTTGAGATTTGAAATAATGAATCGAGAAAACTCGGACACATTCTGGGGATTATTTTTTTCATAATGATTTGATTGTCAAATTTTATTGTGTTGCTAATTAAATGCTATAAATCAATTGCCATGATTTTCATTTAAAATATATTCTTTTCTCTTTAATTAAATAAACAAACCATTTTCTCAAAAAAAGATTTTTATTTTAAGAAAATAGTTTTAATTTATAAACTTTTAGTCAGCAAAAACTAATATATAAAATTAATTTATTAGTTCCTAAAACACTTGTTAAATCGTCTTACCCATATTTATAATTTCAATCTGAAGAATCTAATTTAAAAACTCGACTAGAAAAATCTCATGACGTTACGAGTGAAAAACATATTTGAAAAATACCTTTTGATGTTATGAATAGATTTCTTAAATTAAGAAAAAATTTAGTGATAAGGTGATTGATTTAGAACTGATAATAAAACAGCTAAAAAGGATAACACGGATGACAATTAAAAATTTCTAGATTCGTCACAGAAGCTAATTGTGGAGCTTAAGGAAAATTTAAATAAACGCTATATAAGAAGGTAGATATGAAAGTAGAAGCTTTGATATTCAATTGATAACCAGATTTTTTCATTAAAAAGCAGTTTCTAAATAATGCTTTAATTAAGTTGGTTTGATCGACTCGTTGAAATCCAAGATAAAGTTTACTCAAGCGAGAGCCTTAATTACTGTAAAAGTGATGAACTTTTTCTTATTCTCATATTGAAAATAATTTTCGGAAACTGCTAGGGGGGTTAGAGAAGGCCATCTGCAACTTTAAAGTTAGATTATGCATTTCAAACCACCAATCACCAATTAAAGTGTTAAGGTTTTCATTTTCAGACGATCTCTATCTGTTTAAGCAATTTAATACAGCATCTATTTTCAGAACTTTCTAGCATTTCAGATTCTATCAAGACCTAGCCTTTTCGGGATTGTGATTATAGATTGAAATCCCTATTTATTAGCAAGACGAACGCTTTAAAAATCCTTCTTTACTCATCCAAAATATTAAAGTTTGATAATGTATTTGTGTTGCTTGAAAATCTGTTCTTCAACTTCATCAATTCAAAAGGAAGGGGCATTTCTAGTCATCAAAGAAAGTTTGGCCATTTTTCCAGCTAGTGAATATTCAAAAGTTGCTGACTTAGTTAAAAATCATCTTGTACGTAATCAGCAAACACCTGAAGACTTATTCAATTATTTGAAAAAGAAAAGTTCAAATCGTTCGATACACCATATTTTACTCGGCTTTTCCTTAGAATATGGGATTGGAACTATTCCTAATTTAACAAAAGCATTTTTAGAATATCAGAAAGCAGCGAATGCAAAAGACTCTCTTGGACAATTCTTCTTGGGACGTTGTTATGATAATGGAACTGGTACTTCTAAAGATCAAGGAAAAGCATATGAACTCTATTCAAAAGCTGCAGAGGCGAGTAATACACTTGCACAATACAATCTTGCACTTTTTTATGATAATGGATGGGGAATAACAAAAAATGACGAAAAAGCATTTGAACTCTATTTAAAAGCTGCAGAGGCGGGACATCTAATTGCACAATACAATCTTGCAGTTTGTTATGATAATGGAGAAGGAACGACAAAAAATTCTGAAAAAGCATTCGAACTGTATTCAAAAGCTGCAGAGGTAGGACATTTAGATGCGCAATACAATCTTGCACTTTGTTATGCTAATGGAGAAGGAACGATAAAAAATTCTGAAAAAGCATTCGAACTCTATTCAAAAGCTGCAGAGGCGGGACATTTAAATGCCCAATTCAATCTTGCAAATTGCTATGCTAATGGAAGGGGAACGATAAAAAATGAGGGAAAAGCATTCGAATTCTATTCAAAAACTGCACAGGCGGGACATTTAAATGCACAATACAATCTTGCACTTTGTTATGATAATGGAAGGGGAACGACAAAAAATTTAGCAACAGCATTTGAACTCTATTCAAAAGCTGCAGAGGCAGGTAATACACTTGCCAAATACAATCTTGCACTTTGTTATGCTAATGGAAGGGGAACGAAAACAAATTTAGAAAAAGCATTCGAACTGTATTCAAAAGCAGCAGAGGCTGGTAATACACTTGCGCAATACAATCTTGCACTTTGTTATGCTAATGGAGAAGGAACGACAACAAATTCTGACAAAGCATTCGAACTGTATTCAAAAGCTGCAGAGGCGGGTAATACACTTGCACAATACAATCTTGCACTTTGTTATGTTAACCGATGGGGAACGACAAAAAATTCTGCAAAAGCATTCGAACTGTATTCAAAAGCTGCAGAGGCGGGTAATACACTTGCACAATTCAATCTCGCACTTTGTTATGCTAATGGAGAAGGAACGACAACAAATTCTGACAAAGCATTTGAACTCTATTTAAAAGCTGCAGAGGCAGGACATTTAAATGCACAATACAATCTTGCAGTTTGTTATGATAATGGAGAAGGAACGACAAAAGATTCAGAAAAAGCATTTGAACTGTATTCAAAAGCTGCAGTGGCAGAACATTTAGATGCACAATACAATCTTGCACTTTGTTATGCTAATGGAGAAGGAACGACAGCAAATGAGCGAAAAGCATTTAAACTCTATTCACAAGCTGCAGAGGCAGGACATTTAAAAGCACAATTTAATCTTGCACTTTGTTATGCCAACGGAAGGGGAACGACAAAAAATTCAAAAAAAGCACTTAAACTCTATTCAAAAGCTGCAGAGGCAGGACATTTAAATGCACAATACAATCTTGCAAATTGTTATGCTAATGGAAGGGGAACGATAAAAAATTCAGAAAAAGCATTTAGGCTCTATTCAAAAGCTGCAGAGGCGGGACATTTATGTGCACAATACCATCTTGCACTTTGTTATGATAATGGAGAAGGAACGACAACAAATCCAGAAAAAGCATTTGAAATCTATTCAAAAGCTGCAGGGGAGGGTAATACACTTGCACAATACAATCTTGCAGTTTGTTATGATGATGGAGAAGGAACAACAAAAAATTCCGAAAAAGCATTAGAAATCTATTTAAAAGCAGAAGAGGCGGGACATTTAAATGCACAATACAAACTTGCACTTTGTTATGCCAACGGAAGGGGAACGACAAAAAATGAGAAAAAAGCATTTAAACTTTATTTAAAAGCAGCAGAGGCGGGACATTTAAATGCACAATACAATCTTGCGCTTTGTTATGATTATGGAAGAGGAACGATAACTAATTCAGAAAAAGCAATTGAATTCTATTCAAAAGCAGCAAAGGCGGGACATTTAAATGCACAATTCAATCTTGCACTTTGTTATGCTAATGGAAGGGGAACGACAAAAAATTCAAAAAAAGCACTTAAACTCTATTCAAAAGCTGCAGAGGGAGGACATTTAAATGCACAATACAATCTCGCAAATTGGTATGCTAACGGAAGGGGAACGATAAAAAACCCAGAAAAAGCATTTGAACTCTGGTCAAAAGCAGCAGAGATGGGACATTTAAATGCACAATTCAATCTTGCAAATTGTTATGCTAATGGAAGGGGAACGACAAAAAATGAGGGAAAAGCATTTAAACTCTTTTTAAAAGCTGCAGAGGCGGGACATTTAAATGCACAATACAATCTTGCAAATTGGTATGCTAATGGAAGGGGAACGACAAAAAATTCAGAAAAAGCATTTGAACTCTATTCAAAAGCAGTAGAGGCGGGACATTTAAATGCACAATTCAATCTTGCACTTTGTTATGCTAATGGAAGGGGAACGACAAAAAATTCAGAAAAAGCATATGAACTCTATTCAAAAGCTGCAGGGGAGGGTAATACACTTGCACAATATAATCTTGCGCTTTGTTATGCTAATGGAAAAGGAACGACGAGAAATTCAGAAAAAGCATTTGAACTTTATTCAAAAGCAGCAGAGGCGGGACATTTAAATGCACAATACAATCTTGCACTTTGTTATGATAATGGAAGGGGAACGACAAAAAATTTAGCAACAGCATTTGAACTCTATTCAAAAGCAGCAGAGATGGAACATTTAAATGCACAATACAATCTTGCACTTTGTTATGCCAATGGAAGGGGAACGATAAAAAATGAGGAAAAAGCATTTGATCTCTATTCAAAAGCAGCAGAGATGGGACATTTAAATGCACAATACAATCTTGCAAATTGTTATGCCAATGGAAGGGGAACGATAAAAAATTCAGAAAAAGCATTAGAAATCTATTCAAAAGCAGCAAAGGCAGGAAGTTTACTTGGACATATCGCTCTTAGAGAATATCGTCTAAATGAACAAGAAACGATAAAAGATCAGCAAAATGGATGGGGAATAGTGAAAAATCTGGAAGAAACGTTTCAATCCTTTTTAAAAACAGCAGAGGCGGGAAATCAAAATGCAAAATATAACCTTGGATGGTGTTATCAAAGTGGATGGGGAACCACAAGAAACCTAGGAAAAGCCTTTGAACTCTATTTAAAAGCAGCAGAAGCGAATAGCTTTTGTTTTCATAGTGATTTTGTTGATTTAAATGTTCATGACCTTACTTTAGTGGATCAAAACAATTTGGAATATAAACTTTTACGATTCCAAAATCGAGGCTTTAAATATCCAGATAATTCGCAGGAATTTTTAAATTTTGAAGGTTTTTTTGACCAGCTCTCGGATGAATTCAAGTGTTTTAAATGTGGCAACTTGGGCATAATCATTGATGGATCTCCTATATGTCCATTTTGTGATACATATAAAAGGGAGGATATCTTTAAAGCCGGATTGCCGAAATGTCTAGAATGCTATAGAACATTAAAAGATCCACTTTGGTGTGTATCTTGTGAAACATCACGATTTTCACAGATTTGGGACACATGGAAAAGTGGAAATGATAATATTGATCAGTATATACTATACACACAGCGAAATTCTGAAAACTGCAGAGGCTGTTTGGAATGGATTTCTCCTGATGAGATTATATATTTAGATCAGGTAGGAGCGGGAGGATTTGGTACTGTGAAAGAAGGTAGATGGGAGAGAGGCAGAATTCTATTTTGGGACGAGAAAATTCAAAAGTATGAACGAACTGGTGTTACAAAGGTTGCTTTGAAATATCTTAAAGATAGCCAAAATATTGAACATATCAATTCAGATGAGGTATTTCCTTTTAAGAAATCTATGTGATTTTTATTATCCCTCTTTCTTTTCTAACACTAAAAACTATATTTGTATAGTTTATTGCGCATCATAAGAGTGCCACTTGCAAATACATCCTTGAATGCTATGGAATAACCAAAGATGTTACAACCAATGGATATGGTATGGTTTTACCGTTTGCGGAACACGGGGATCTCAATGCTTTTCTCAAGTTGAACGAAGACAATCTTACTTGGGACATGTTTCTTTGTATTCTTTTTCAAATCGCTGGTGGCCTAAGATTTATTCATGAATCAAAACTGGTGCATGGGGACTTACATCCTGGAAATATTCTTGTTTTGAAAAAAAATCCCTTAAAAGTTGTCATTTCTGATCTTGGACTCTGTCGTCCTGCAGATTATGCTCCACGGTCTGGAAAAATTTTTGGTGTTCTCGAGTATCTTGCGCCCGAAATTTGCAAAGGGGGTTCTCATACTAAGTATAGCGATATATACAGCTTTGCTATCATTTCCTGTGAAATTATTTCGGGAGAAAGACCTTTGCACGACACATATCCTATTAACGTTCAATTTGCTGTGATTGATGGAAAGCGTCCTATAATCAAGAAACATACACCTGAATGTATTCAGAAAATGATTGAAAAAAATTGGCATTGGGATCCCCAATACCGTGACACCGCAGAAGAACTTCAACAAAGAGTTATTGCTGCTCGCGATAACTGTAACTTAAGTGAAACCGTCCGTGAGAAAAGAGTTTATTCCGAAGAGATAAAAGGTGCTCAACATGATGCGACAAGATATAGAAGCCGATTAATCCCAAAATCTAGATTTTCAACGAATGGTAAGACTTTCATTTATCATAATTAATGGCTAAGAATTTTTTTTAATTTAAAAGTCTTTTTTTCCAGCTCTGGATTGTGCTATTTGATATTTCATTCTGGTTTGAAATAGATGAACGAAGAATTGGTCATTTATAAAAATTATAATATATAATTTTATTAGTTAAGGGAATTTAAAACGTATTTATTTTAATTCACCTACTCCAATTTTTATTTCAGCATTCATCAAAATAACAGTTTAATAATATAAAAGTATTATAGATTTCTGACGACTAAACTCTTTGACAAAAAATTTGAACTTTTCGTTTTAGTTTCAGTTTCCAGAAAAATTTATTTTCATACGATATATAGCCAATTTGAAATTAGAATACTTTATTTACATCCTATGCTAAACTCTCTTTTAAAACAGAGAATGATATAATTAATAAGCTGATATCCTGTATTGGATGTAGAGTTTAAGCTATAAAGATTTAATCTTTAACCAAAAATGTGAAATATAAGGTTTGGAAAAATAGAGAAGCAAAAAATTCAATTAATCAAATTATTGATCAACTTTATATTGTCTGAGTTATTCTGAAAGTCAAAAACTTGTGAGAAAATCAATCTTGGCAAATGATTGTAATGTTTATTTTTAATAGTAACCCTGAATTTTTATGAAACCTTATTCTACTTTCTTAATTAACAAACTAGTAAAATGCTAACTTAACAACCTTTGACCTTAATGCTTCAACACTAATTTAATGTCAAAATCTGAAATTTCTTTTATAAGAAAATGACAGTTAAGATCACTTTGAAAGTTTTTTCATCGGATTCTACCTTTATTAATAATGTTAACATCGCTAAAACAGAACAAAGGTTCAAGTATTCCATATTTGTTTTTAATGTGTGCAATTCCAAGTAAAAAAGTTTGATCAATGTATCATCTTGATTAGACAAATATTTATTAGAAAATTAGTAAATATCTTTAGATTTATACCAGTTTTTTTGGTCATTGCTTGAATCAGAAGCGTAATTATAATTTCGAACCTTTGATACCATTTCAACAAATTCTTTAACATTTATCTCATTATCAATCCCTTAGTGAAAATGCTCTTTCCTCAATTTAGCCCAGGATTATTTAAATATAGAAGAATCTGAAATATGGGGAAAGATTGTGGAATTGGGAGTTGCTAAATTGGATAACAATATTCAGATAAAAACTTTAACGCCTTTAAGGAATCCATTGAAAGACTTCTACCTTTAATCTGTTTCTTTAAAATATCTTTAGTTGACTTTTATCACAAAGTAAAACGATGTATAATAAATCATAAATTTGAGATGTTAAAAATAAATTATGTAAAAAACTTGATGTATAATAAATTATTTTATGCATTTGTTTTATAAATATCTTTATAATATTATTTTTATTTTAGAATAAATATTTGATTATAATAAATTTTTTTAAATAACCAAATGTTATTAATGTTATTGATAAATAAAAAGTTAAAAATATAAAAAAAAAACTTTAAATTATTCCAATTAAATCATTTATGTTTTGATTTTTAATATTTTAAAAAATCTTTTATAGTATACACAAATAATCATCAATTGAAATTAAAAAAATATAAATTTTATACAAATATTAAGATTTACTTAAAAAATAAAAATAAAAAATTAATTTTTTAAGTATCATTCATATATTTTCATAAGAAACAATTTAATTTAGTTTTAATGGATAATGTTTAATCTATTTCATAATTATAAGCAAATCTTTTCAAAAGCACTTTATTCAATTAATATGAATATTTTCAGCTGAAATTTATGTGAAAAACATGAAAGATACATTAAAATATTAGGACGAGTAAAATTCCATCCCTCGTATTTTCTTTTCCTTATACCTTAGCTACGCAAGAGATGTGTTAAATTTTTTTAGAAAGATGGTTATCTTCATAAACATAAATATCTTTGAAAATTAGTATAGAAAAAACAGACCTTAATATCTCTAAGCGACTGAGGAAAAATTTTTATATTACACCATACCATAACCAAATTAAACACTAGATATCAAAAAAACCTTTTTTTTGGGGTGATTAGATTGGGCACCTTCTAAAATGGAACATATTTAAAATATCGTGAGATCTTATTTTATAAGAAAAACAAACAAGGTTCCTTAGGAAGATATGATAGACGAACTGATTTCTTTTACCTTAAGGTAACTTTTTTACCATCATAATCTCTTAAATATTCCATGAAATCTCTCAAAGTTCTATTCTATTACTTTTTCGTTTTTGGATTAATTGATGAGTTTAGATAATAATTTGGGGTAGTGTTAGATTATCAATCAGAGCTTGATTTTTCTCTTGAATCATGAGCTTGAATATAAGAAAGAGGCTTGTGATTTTACTCGCGTGTCAAATTCAAGTTAAAGCTTGTTTATCAAACACGATCAGAGATTTTCTATTGACTTTTAAAATTTCCTTTTTATGAATATTAGAAGATTAAAAGATTAAAAGATAATGAAACATTATGTTTAATTTGAGATAATTAAAACTTTTTTTCCTTTATCAATTTATAACTTTCTACAATTGAGATTAGATAAATCTTTATGTTTTTTTGATTCATATGAAAAAGAAGAAAAGCACTAAAATAAAATTTTGGGGTAATTTTCGGATCATTTGTGATTTCGTGTCGATAGAAAGTAAATAAATTTACATTTTTTTCCAATACAAACAAATACTAGATTTGATGATAAGTAATGGTACTAAAGCTAGGTAAAAGAAATTTAAATATATCTCATTAATTGACATTTTTAACGTGATTTTATAATTAAATAATATAATAAATAAAATATCACTAATTGTATACAAATCAATATAGCCCCATTATTATTTTTACTATTTTTATTGTTATATAAAAATTTGAGGGTTCAATATATTTTAAATCATCTTTAACTTGGTAAAAGATGATTTTTACAAGGCAGCACGATACATTATGGACGAGAATTTTTGGTCTCTCATTTTCTCATATAATCTAATGAGCTTGTGAAATTTAAAAAACTCTAGTAATAGATTCATTAATTGAAAAGGTCTCGTAAAGTTTTTTTAAAATATAAAGAAAAACAGCTTCTGTATCTAAGCATTAATATTTTATTCCACATGTTTGCCATTCATTGAAATCATGGGGATATTTGGATAGGTTGTTTGCTTAAAGCTTTTTCATCAGGAAAAAAGTCAAATGTTGACTTATTAAAATTTACAAATTGATTATATTTACCCTATTTGTTAGAAAAAATAATAATTCAGGCCTGTTTATATAAAAACTGTTTTGATGATAGTTTTAATATAGAGAAAATAGCTTAATAAACAAAAGTTATGCAAATCAAAAAAACCCTGATGATGAACAGATAGAGATATTCACCAGAATTTGTATAAATAGTTTCCTCTCTAAACCTAAAAACGCTGAAATGTTACTATACATTTAAAATCCATAAGAGATTTTGAATATTACAGTTTACTATGGCTTTCTTTTACATTATCGTTTTAATTGTCGCATTTTACTTTTATAAAATCAAATCTTCGAAAGCAAAAATATATGATGGGAAGCAGTTGCCTGTGCCACCAGGAGCAATTCCGGTTTTTGGTAAAAATTTTTGGGTTTTTTCTTTATAGAAAATTCCCAAATTTTTGACTTTTTTTAAAAAAATTTGATTAGGACACCTTTTTTTGCTGAGAAGTAATATGGCTCAAAAGTTTGCGTCCTTTTTTAATTTCATATTTATTAGAATTAAATGTTATAATCACTCATTTTATTAATAAAGATTAAATTATTATTATTATTTATAGATTTGTTGAATGGAGGGAAACGTGTGGTGACATATTCATGATTTATTTTGGTCCTATGCGTTGGATTATCCTCAATAATGTTCAAGTCGTTGACGACCTTCTTTTAAAACGTGACTCTGCTTTTTTTTATCAAAGAGTTTATAACTATTTCGAAATTAATCAATTTATCAATTAATAGGAGGTGCGATTTATTCTTCTCATCCAAGTCAATATTTGTTTAACCTTTTACGCCGCAATAAGGGTTTTTCTTCTTCACCTTATAATGAATGGTATAGAAAAATGACGCCGTTAGGTTAGGAAACAAAATTTTTACCTTTATTTATCCTCAAAAATATTTTTCAGAGTTAATTTTGAATTTTTTTTTGTTACCTTCAAAAGTACACGATTTTTTAAATCAAAGAAAAGTCGAATCTTACTCTAGTCTTATAGCTGAATGCACCCACGACCTGGTCTTGATGATTTTAAAGGATACTAATAATAAACCAAAAGGAATCAATCCTTCTCATTACCTCCATTTCACATCATTTAATATTATTGTAAATGTTATTTTTGGAATTAAATTTGAAAATTTACAAGATCCCCTTTATAAACAGTTAGTCCAATTCTTTAATACAACCTTTGAACTAGCGACACTCAAAACTCTATTTGCAAATAATTACCCAATTCTATATTCATTTCCTCCCTTTCGAAAGGAGTATTTAAAAACTCTTAAATTACGTGAAGAGTGGGAAGCAGTAACGCGAGGCTTGTTGAAAAGGGTAGAAAATGATCCAGAAAAGAAGCCATGTGTTGCTCGAGATTTTTTGATGAGGCAGGATGAAGGGTTAATGGATGAATTAGATGTGATTAAATTGTGTGAACTTTTTTTAATTGCAGGAACAGTAAGTCATAAATTATATTTTATTTTAATCTAACTATTTTTTTGTTTAAAAGAATTGAGTATTAACGATTAGTTTATAAATATATAATAGGAAACTGTTTCAAATAATATTGGTTGGCTTATTGCAAATTTGGCAAACAATCCAGAGTTTCAGAAAAAAGCTCATGAAGAATTAGATATAGCAGTTGGAGATAAACGTTTGCCAACTACTTCCGACTTTAGTTCCCTTTTATATATCCAATCCCTCATTAAAGAAACTCTTCGTTGGGCTCCTCCGGTTCTGAAACATTCTTTTAATATCGTTTAATGCCATGCTGTTTCAAAAATTAATGAATGGTATCTCTATTTTTTCTAGGTCCGAGCAGTCTTTAGGTATCTTGAGCAAGATGATACATATATGGGATATCAAATTCCAAAAAATTCAAGAATTGTTTTGAATATTTACGCTTTGAACTCGGACAAGAATCGGTACAAAAATCCCGATATTTTCAATCCAGATCGATTTATGGACTCAAAAGAAGTTTTTGCCATTTCGGCAAAAGGTTCCTATAAAACTCGAGATCATTATACATTTTCAGTTGGAAGACGAACATGTACCGGAATTTATTTAGTAAGTTTCAATGGTCAATTAGAGATTTTGGAACGAATATCTAATTTCTCCTTTTTTTTTTAAAATAAAAACTCTGTACAGGCTGAACTCGAATTACTCTATCTCTCAAGCATGCTACTCTGGGCTTTTAAAATCGAAAATGCAAATCAAGATTCAATGGGAAAATCTATTCCTATTGACTTGAGCACTTCTCCCGAGTCTATATTTCAATTTCCTAAACCTTATTTTGTTCGTTTTATTCCGAGGCATCCCGAAATTGAGACTATGCTATCAAACAAAATTTCTCAAGATCACAAGGCATTTATTGTCATTTCAGGTATAATCTTTGATATCATTTAAATTTAATATTTTCTGAATTTTCTGAATTTTCAAAAGAATAAAGTTTTCCAACGAATGAATAGAGGCTTAGCATTGTCTAGTAAGTAATGCTTCATAAATTAAATTTGCTTTGTGTGACATCTTTAGGAATTTCAGATTGAGCAATTTATATTCTAATTCCTGTTATTGCTCTATATACATGGATATCAATCTAATAATTTAAAAACTTTTGTAAATATCAAAAATTAATTAAATTTCATAATTTTAAGAAATATAATATATAATATAGATAATAACTCACAAAAGAATAAAAATTCAAAATTCGAATTAGAGTATTTTTAATACCAATTATTATTCTTATCATTCTTATAATCAAATTAAATAAAAGCTAGTTTATCTTTTTATTATTTGAAAAACTTCATACTCCTTCAATGAGAAATTCACCATATGATTTTCTTACCCAGGCATTATAGCATGCTCATAATCTGTTACTTTTTTACAATGGCATCCTGAACCACTTTTAAAGTCATTGCCCCACAAACCAATATTACCATTTCCAAAATAGGGTCCATGATTTAACTAACCATAAGGTCCAATTCTGGCCAAGTTTAGCATTTCCAGCTTTGCCATCTCCAAGGGAAAAAATAAAACTTTCTTTCCCCTCCAACCAAGTATTCTTAGAATGCCACCATTGTGGGTTATAGCCGCCAATTAGCTGACCAGTTCCTTTCACTTTGATTACGCTTACTGTTGCTCCTTTATCATCGCATAATGGATGAAAATTGGCTGGAGTGAATCAGTCTTGACTGCCTCGAAGTAACAATTGAAACTATTTCCAATTCGATTATCAAAAGGAGTATTTTTATCTTTGCCTTGAATCCAATGATCGAGCTGTTTTATATTATGCGATTGAAAAAGCTTTGAATCAACATTTGATCGAGAAAAACGTATTTTCTGAGCGTCTACAGACTTTTGATGGCTACCCGGTACAAGATAATGATGTAAAAGATCTTCATGTAAAGTTCCAGGTAAGATTCTTGCAAAAGGTTTTACTTTGTGATAAAAGTCAACTGAAGATATGTTAAAGAAGCAGATTAAAGGTAGAAGTCTTTAAATGGATTCCTTAAAGGCGTTAAATTTTTCATCTGTCCAGTTGAGAACTTTTTTCATCTGAATATTTGGTTCTAATTTAGCAACTCCCCATTCCACAATCTTTTCCCATATCTTAAATTCTTCTATATTTAGGTCATCCCGGTTTAAAATTGAGGAAAGAGTTATCTTGCGAGTTAAAGGCTATAGCTGGATTGTTAGCAGCTATGGCGGTGCAGAAATTTTGTAATTTTTTGAGAGAATCATGCATAAATGAAGTTTTCTGCAAAGTGGTGAAATTGTTTTCTAGCTCTTTTGCATGGTGTTCAATCAAATAGTCTTCAAGGGAATTAACAAAATTCTCTAGAATAAGTTCGTCAGCGGTAATAAGCAATTCTAAAATGATAAGTGCCCCATGTTTATCAAGAGAGATCTCGCCGTTATAAATATATCTGAACAGGAAAATAACAAATATGAATTTATGTTGGCCAAAATACTTTGAAGCAAATGAAAACCCTTACCTGAGAATTATTTCAAAAATATTAGGTGAAATATTAGGTTTTGCGAATATAATGGCATTGTTTTCCCTTTTAACCCAAAATATGGTGATCTTGCTGCTAAAATTTGCGAATGAGCATGGAATATTCCATCCCATAATGAGAAAATATTGCGTCACTAGTAATATTTAATATTATGATGATACCCTAATATAGAGGCAACCACTATTCAATTAATTCACTTAAAATTAGCAAATTTTATTTAATTGTCCTTCTTGTTTTGAATACTGAAATAAGGCAAAGAATAATAAAAAACTTCAGAATATGATTTTTATTAAATTCGAATCTTATTTTTGTTATCATAAAAATAAGCCTAAAAAAAAACTTGAACCGCCGTATGATAACATTATATTTTATCAAATAAATATCACGATAAGCATAAATGAAAACGGGTAGCCTTGTTTTAATTTAAAATTTATTTAGCCTTTTTTTTTCTGATTTTCTATGAATAAAAATGCATGCCATAGATATGGTTATTATTCTGGTATTATATCAAATTCCCGAGAAAACCAACTATTATAGAATTTCTTAAGTTTTAAATTGAGTTGTTTTTTTATTTTATATGAAGGTAATTCAAACTTTTTGAATTAAATTATTTTGTTTGGCTAAGTTTTATTTTTATAATTCCAGTTACAGTTGAGAGATGATGAGAAAAAAAGAATGGAATAAGATATAGTTAAATGAAACCAATCTTAAGAATAATCCATTAAAAGTTATATTTTTTATTAATCTTGAGTTGCAACTGATTGAAAATTTTTAAACCCAAAAAAAATAGCGTTATTTGTATCAAATAACAAAATTTAAAATCTGATATGATAGAAGTCTATTATAAAAATTGAAAGCGAAACTATTTATAAAGGCATTTTTTATCTATTTGAGATTTAATTTTGATCTTTTCCTAAATTATATTATTTAAAAACTAATCAGATAAAATACAACCGAATGCATCGTAATAATACCTAATAGAGATTACCATTATGGTTGAAGCCTCCATTAATTGTACCAGACGAAAACTGACCATTTTGTTGATTACCTATGGATCTCTTATCGTTGAAACCTCCATTAATTGTACCAGACGAAAAGTCACCATTTTGCTGGTTACCGATGGATCTCTT
>JAAOMT010000379.1:128486-170573 GCA_016748015.1 Geosiphon pyriformis | reverse complement strand
TAAATAACCAAATAAGAAATGGTTTATTTTAATAGATTAAAAAAACTTACACTAAGAAACTATTTAATTAATTTATTACACATTATTATACGAATTTTTTTTTCACGTGCATTGAATGTCACGAAATCAAGAAACAATGGTGTTTACTACAATTGGAAAATTTTTAGTTTAGTCTAATACTTATTCCTATTATGGTCTGTGGTGTTCTATTTATAAAAAACTTTAGTATAACTAAATGAGCATTGCGGAGAATATATAATTATGCATTTTACCAGGATCTATCAAGCCCAACCTATTCTTTCTCATCATGAAAATTTAAAAAAAAAGGTTAGTGCTTGGTCATTCTTGCGGCCTAAATGAAACCTTTTCGACAAAGGTAAAGCCATCTTTTTCAAGGTTGATTTCAATGGTAACCGCAGGCTTAGCGAAAATTTTGTTACCATAGGATACCTAAATGAAATACCGAGAAGAAAAACAGTCATGTTTAAATTGAATTTGTTTCAAAATTAAACCGATCATGAGAATGGGAAAATGGTATAAAAGAAGAGGTTCGCCTGCTCAATATCTCTTCATTCACACTCTAAAACATCTAAAAGAAATCTTTCTAATACATTTTTTTAAAAGCCTTAAAAACACTAAGATTGATTAAAATGACTGGTAAAATTTTTATTACACAAATTTGCACAGCTATCTTTCTCTTGTCTACATTTTCAACATCTAGTGCAGCTGTATTAAATGCAAAGAGAGCTATCGGTAATCAGAACAACGGCCAGTTTTCCCATGGTACTATTAACGGAGGCTTCAACAATAATAGTGATAGATTAGGATATAATTCCAAAGCAATTGGTAACCAGCAAAACGGTCAGTTTTCGTCTGGGACAATTAATGGAGGTTTCAATGATAAGAGATCCATCGGTAACCAGCAAAATGGTCAGTTTTCGTCTGGTACAATAAATGGAGGTTTCAATGATAAGAGATCCATCGGTAACCAGCAAAATGGTGACTTTTCATCTGGTACAATTAATGGAGGTTTCAACGGTAAGAGATCCATCGGTAACCAGCAAAATGGTGACTTTTCATCTGGTACAATTAATGGAGGTTTCAATGATAAGAGATCCATCGGTAACCAGCAAAATGGTGACTTTTCGTCTGGTACAATTAATGGAGGCTTCAACACTAAGAGTGACTTTTCATCTGGGACTATTAATGGAGGTTTCAACGAAAAGAGATCCATCGGTAACCAGCAAAATGGTGACTTTTCGTCTGGTACAATTAATGGAGGTTTCAACGATAAGAGATCCATAGGTAATCAACAAAATGGTCAGTTTTCGTCTGGTACAATTAATGGAGGCTTCAACCATAATGGTAATCTCTATTAGGTATTATTACGATGCATTCGGTTGTATTTTATCTGATTAGTTTTTAAATAATATAATTTAGGAAAAGATCAAAATTAAATCTCAAATAGATAAAAAATGCCTTTATAAATAGTTTCGCTTTCAATTTTTATAATAGACTTCTATCATATCAGATTTTAAATTTTGTTATTTGATACAAATAACGCTATTTTTTTTGGGTTTAAAAATTTTCAATCAGTTGCAAATCAAGATAAATAGTTTTTATTTTTAATAAAAATGCAATTTTAATGAAATTGTAACAGTTGTAATGTCACTCTTAATTAAAAAATATAACTCATTTTTTATTTTTGATGTATTATTTTTAAGATTGGTTTCCTTTAGCTACATCTCATTCTATTCTTTTTTTCTTTCCATCTCTCATATCATTACTGGAATTATAAAAATAAAACTTGGTCAATCAAAATAATTTAGCTCAAAAAGTTTGAATTAACTGTCTATAAAATAAAAAAACAACTTAATACTAACTATTAAGCATTATTAATATTGTATTTAAATTTAAAACTCTAATATAGTTGTTTTTCAGTTAAATTTTCAAGAATAAAATTAAATATCATAATAATAGCCATATGTAATTTGCTTAATATTCAAAGCTCTATTAATTATACTAAAAAATATAGAGATTGAAACAATATTTATACCTTCTATTATTTAAGTCTTAATAATATTTAGGGATTTTTAACTGTTTTGCTAATTATCAAAAGTTTTTTATTATTAAAACCTTCATTTATTGTATCCAAAAAATATTGATGAAATTAATTATTACACTTTTTTATTTTATTATAAATAAAAAATAATGTTAAACTATTGTAATTTTAAATAGAAGTAATAAAATATGTTAATAATTAATTAAAATAAATTATTAATTAAATTAATATTTAACTAATATAATAATAGGCGATAAGCTCGGACATAGGAAAACAAAGCGGATACTAAGTTCAAAAACCTTTCACGGAAATCAGTACTAATATTAGTCACTATTTGGAACGGCTTGCGCACGCCCATGGCGCATAAATGTCCCAGCCACATACCACATTTCCTAAGTGTGGCCCTTTGAATCTTATTTCCTTCACATCATTCTCCGGTTTTTTTCCATATCGGCTCTTGTTTTGGCGGTTGGTAGCCAAATTTCCTCACGATGGATGTCCACGAAATTTCTTACCAGCTCGACGATTTTCGTACCAGCCACCTTGGTGTCCCCGAATCTCTATATGCCATTCTTTGTATACAAAACCCTTTGCGAATATCATATTTTTTTTTCCATATCAGGTCCAGTAGAAAATTTGCTGTTGTAGTGTAAAGTAGTCGGGTGGCTGGCCACGCGTGGTTGTGTCTAATGTATGATATAATTTATAAAAATATTATTATTTCAAAAAATACTAAAAATTAAAAATCTTACTTTTAAAAATTTGCAGATAATAATATTTTTAATAATTTTTTCAATTTTAAAATTTTTTCAAATGTTTTTAAAAAACGATATCAAACATTATGAAAAATTTCAAATTATTAAAAAGATAATAAATTCATAATATTTGTTCAAATTTTTACATTAAAGGTTAAGACTACAGGATTTAAATTTTTTGAAAAATACTTTTTATTTATTTATTTTTTATTTATAAAAGTGTAATATAAAGCTCTTTTTCCGTATTTTTATGACCACAACCAAAGCAAAAAGTAAAAAAGTTGCAACTCCTTTTTTATCTGAAGCAACTGGTAAAACTGTTCGATAGTGCTCTATGAAAGCACTTCTTTTAAATAAAATAGTTGGAAACCAGCTTTTTGCTGGGTCCAAAGCACCCTTTTTGGCTTTGAGTAAAAGTTTTACTCCATCTAAAGTCCTATTTAAGTAACAATCTAGAGCCAATCCTAATGTAGTTACAACTACCATAAAAAGTTCCAAGATCTTCAACAGTAAGCCAGTAGTAAAGCTACTTTTCCTTATTGTCATTTTTCTTATACTAGCTCAAATAGCCAGAAAATCCAAAGAAGTTAAAAAGCTATTACTTTTTTCTTCTTTTTTTCAAGCAACCAGCTTTTTTAAGATTCTTGAAGATATTTTTCTTTTTGGTATCTTCCAAAACAATACCAAGACTTTGAAGTCTGTCTTTTCTTTTAAAAAAAATAGAATATTGGCTTTATCCTAATCTTATTGTAACTGCACCAATCAAGATGTCTAAACTGAATTTGGCTGTAAACACCAGCTCTCTTTCTCTTTTAGACAATAACAGCAACAACATCTCTATTAAAGCTGGCTCTAATTAGTCTTTAGTTGTATTGTTTAATATGTTAATCTCTGACTAATTTTTACCAGTTTTAGAAGCAAAATAAAATATGTCTTTGCACATGTTTTTAACTAATTAGTTTATTAGATTATCTGATCTTAAAAATTGAATTAATTAGATAGAAACTGAAACTATATTTTCTCTTCTGTTTTTTGGTGCTGCTTTTAATAATGCTTGAAAAACAGTTATCAATTATCAAAAGTTTGATAAGTAAGTGGCCTTTATATTAGTGTTTAATGCTGCTTTTAAGATCAAATTGGCTTTTGTTAAGACTGTATTTTAGTCTATACATGATTTTATTAAGTTAAAAATGATTTAAGATTTTTTTTTGTCTTTTATAATATTAAAGTTAATAAAGACAAAATATCCAAAATATATGTTAATTATAATAAGTATTTAATATTTAAAATATATTTATATACAAATATAAATAATAATAACTTATTTATACTTTATATATATAATCAAAATTTTATTATAAAATTTGACTTCAAAAAACATTTTTTAATATTATTATTATGTTCTATTTTGCAAAAATAGTAAATTTGGATATTTATTATTCTTTTTATTTACAAGTTTATTCTTTGCAAAGTTTCAAATTGGCAAAACTATGTAGAGAAATTATTTTGTTATAATAGAAGTGTTTAAAAAAAATCTAAAGCTCGAAATTAGCAAATAAAATATTTAAAATAAGCTTTAAAATTAAATTGTTATTATTTATTTTATTTTAAACAAGATTTCTAAAAGTTGTATTCTGCTATAATTACAATATAGGCCAGATCTTAATTTTATTAAAAATGTTTGGGCTGTTTTAAAGCATAATATAGAAAAAAAGTGGTATTTACTAATATTTATAGCATGTTTACAAATATTAAGCTTTTATTAATACAGAAAAAGTTGATGTTATTTATAAGTTTAACGTTGATATTAAATTAAAAAATCTTGAGTTTGTGTTTAGAAAAATTGTGCAATACAAAAAACTATTTTATTACAGCGTTTAGCAAAAAAAATTTATATTAAGATAAATATTAACAAGTTTAATTTTTAAAAAATTGTAAATTTTAGAATTAAGACTTTATTAGTTTAAGTTTAAATAACATAAACATAATATAATAGTAAAAATTTTTTAGCTGTAATAATGTAAAAATCTAAATTTTTTTAAGCATTTATTCACTCTAATTATTCCGAGTAAGAATCCCAGAAGGAAGTTAAAATACTGACAAATGATCTTAAAATAGAAGCTATCAATAGTATCCTTAATTTGATTTCATTTTATCTAATCCCAAAATTATTTACTGGTAATTTAAACAAGCAAGCATTAAAAAGAAAAAATTAATTTTCATTTTCTAATTTGCTGAAAGAAAATGACTATTAAGTTTTCAAATATTTCACAATTCATGAAAATCAATCATGGCTAATTATTAATCAATGAACAGAATTTCTAAAATAAATAAACTCGGGTAGAGTCTTACTACTTTAATTCACCGACAGAATATTTTATCTAGTTAAAAGAATCTTTCAAATTTTATTTGACATTTTCCGAATGTATTTGAAAGAGATTAAATTTCATATAAATTTTTTTTAATACAACAGGTAAGAGGCAACTTATTGATATTTGAATCATACAATTTGAAATTTCTTATTTATTAAATTAACTATTGACTTTAATAATACTTTTTGAAGTTAATTGACTTGATGGATTTAGGAATTAATTATTTTTTCTCAAAAATAATGCAAGTATGTGAAGATAAATTTAAGAAATTGAATAATATTTGGAATATTTTTTAATAATTGAAGCAACATTTTTTGTGTGTTAATTTTAAAAAATATGTAATTTTGGTAAAAATACATAGTTATAGTTACAATCAACAATAATCATAATTGTCATTAAAAGTTGTGGTTTTAACTAAAAATGAGAAAAAATTATAGCTTATTTTTAAAATTGCAATTTTTTAGTCAAGAATACTATTTTAATAGAGGTTAAAATCTTTTTAAAAATAAATTATATTTGGTATTCTTTTATATCAGAATTAAAGCCATTATGAACATTTAATTATTTAATTTAAAACAAAAATTACAAACCGTTTAATTTTTTGTCAAAAAAAATAGAAAATTCCTTTTAATTCTAATTTATGAATTGTTCAATTGGAATCTATAAAAATATTCTAAAAATTGTTGCATTGAAAAAATATGCATATGTTATAAATATATTTAGTAAATAAGATATAGTAGTTTTAAAACTAAAAAATATATATTTCCTGTAAAACTTTATCTTGTAAAACCATTTATTTATTTAACTAAAATCCAAAATTTAAATATTGTAATATAGACTCATTGAACTGAAAATATTTATAAATTTCTTATTTTTTGATATTGTTGGAGTCAGTTTTGGACTGTATATTAATTTTTTTATGCTATAAAGAAATGAATGGTGGTGCATTTATTTTTTAAATTTTAAAAAAATATGCATTGCTTACAAAATTTAGAAAAGCATTTACGGATGCTTTTTCTCTCAAATTGTAGCTTTTATTTTCATCGACTCCGAGACCTTTGGAGATTTGATGTCAAAAGATTAAAATCAATGCTAAATATTATCAATTTAAATCAAAATTTATTTGTTTGCAATAAAATAATCACCCCTTAATATCTATCAAACAAACACAAATCGATCGTGCATTCCGTGTGTTTATATATGTAACTTTCATTTTTGAGAGATTTCGGGTACTTTAAGATAGGTTCGAAATGTACCAAATTTTCAATACAAACAATTTCTTATTAATCCTATTGATATTTTTTCTTTTAAATTTATTATATAAAAGTCTTTCAATTTTTTTTCAAACTCATCAGTCTTTAAAAGTAAATTCTTCATTATGGCCTAGTTTAAAAAGCTTAGAACATGCCAATCTGCATCATAACCTAAGTCAAGAATTTATTCCTGGTGCTGGTCCTGATTTTTATCCCTCGACATTACTCAACACTCGTGCAGTGAATGGAAAATCAAAAGGATTGATTGATCTTAAACAGGATATTGCTTTTTACAGAGAATTAAAAGTGATGGCTTATTTCTCGAATCATATTTATTGCATGAAAAATGAACAACTTGGGAAAAAAGTCCCTAGTGGCCGTTTGAAAGGTTTTAATTGTTTACTTAATCTGAGAATTTTAAAAGACTAATTTAATTACTTTCTTTATTCTATCTTGAAGTTAATGTAAATATAGAAGAGTCCAGCAGATCATTGATTGTAAATTTTAAGGGTAACAAAAGTTATATAACTCAAAATTTTCATCACCAACAAATTCTAATGAATGAGGAAATCAAAAATTTAATTCACTGACCAAAGGACCAGAGCTAACAAAGTTTCAATGGGCAACTCGAGGCAATCAACTGACAGCCTATAAAGTAGAAGGAATTAAATCCCATAATTTGATTCTTGTCGAAAAGGATTGGCAAGACGATTTTTTAGCTGTTCGTGAGTCGCTATTTGGTACAATTATGGATGGACTAGTCCTGTCGTTAAAACATAAATGGCCAATTCAGTTTATCCTCTTTGTTGGGCACGCAATTGGTGGTGGTACGTTTTACAAGGAAAATTTTTTTATTAATTTACTAAAAAAATTTTTATAGCTTATGCAACACTCGCTGGACTGTCATGGAAAATTGAATTATCTTTGATGGACGGTTTCGGTAAAATTCCTACATTTAGATTTTCCGACTTCAAAATTTCAACTACTACATTTGGAGCCCCGAGGGTTGGTAATGCTGTATTTGCCCGACTGGTAAATAAACTATTGAAAGTTCAACGAATTACCTATTTTAACGATCACGTTCCACATTTTTTACCGCGTGAAACTTGGAAATATTTTTTTGCAACATTTTGAGAGAGAGTATTGGATTTTGCCAAGATCATGTGAATGTTCAACAGAGGAAAATAATGGACAATATTCACTGTATGAGTGTAAGGGGTTTGACTATGCCTCACAAGATTGGAAATACTATGAAGTATCTCCTGAATCCTTGTTCCCCGATGGGATCATGTCTGGAGAAAATGAGGTTAGACTTGATTAATATTGTTAGTGACTAATAGATGTCAATCAAACCAACTTATTTTTATCCTTTTGATTTTCAAAGGAATGCAATGCTGGCCAGTCAATAGATAATGTACCAGGTGATTATATACATAAAGGACCATATTTTGGCGTAAGAATGAATGATTGTAGTCCAAATAATCATTTGGATTTAGATATTTAAGGTACTTGCTGAAATTCTAACTCATAAAAATAGTTAAATTACGCTAAATTAATTTCATTAAAAACCAATTGATAAAAATTTTTTGTTTTGTTATTAATATTTATTTTAAATTACTAAACATTGCTATTAATTGATCAATCAATTATTTGAAATTGATCTTTATTAATTATATTATTTTGACCATATTTCCTTATTTAAACATAGAATTATTTACAATATAATTATTTTTTTTAAAATCAAATAAATTGTTTATTTAATGATTTTTATTAATATTATTAACAGATGTCTAACATTTTTAAATATTGCTTGTTAAAGTCAATAATTTAAAGAATTATTTTGTATTTGTATATGTGTTATATTTTTTTAGGTTTATTGTTTCGGACAATAATAATTATAAATCATAACAAATAAGTAACCATATATTAAATAATTTTTTTCAGGTGAAATTCTGATTAAAGTCTTGGCATTTTATCATTTTTTGGTTCTTTAATTTTTAATTAATAATAATAATAAATTATTGTGGAATATACCCATTAAAAATTTTGATAGTACTACCTAGAAAATTAATTTTAAAATCTTTCAGATATTAGATCAGAGTGTTGATATCACTGGCAGAAAGTAGAGTATTAGAGTAATAGAGTAAATAAAGCAGTGGACTTTTCATACTGCTGAAATTGTAAATCATTTTAATTATTAGGTTAATCTCAGTGATTATAATGTATGACAGTCTATTATTGAGAAGAAAGGAATCATTAGAAAAGTAATACTATTAAAGATATATACGAATCACCCTAAATAAATAATAATTGTTTAATATTTATTATTTTAGAATTTAAAATAATAATTACCACACAAAATATCCTCAAAAAGTATATTTTTCTTTTTTACTAAATATGTTTTTGCTCCAAAGATTAGTTATTAAATTTATTATAATAAAATTTAATTTCTTACAAATATTGAATATTAAATTATTCTCGAAAGCCTCAGCTAAAAAATCAGTGTGTGAGTAAATACTAATGAAAGTGAACCATTTTCTTTTAATCATTGCATAAAGATCGTTTGCAATTTTCATAGGATTTTTAAGATCACTTATTGAAGCAAACAGCCTGCTGTTCTAATTTTGATCCAATTAGGAAGGCTTAGTTAGATAGCGACATTGAAATATTCTAATAGAAAACAAACAATAAATTATCTTAATTGAATGAGTTTTTTCTTTTCTTTACCTTCTAAAGCATTCAAATAGAAAAAACGAACGAACGAACGAACGAACGAACGAACGAACGAACGAACGAACGAACGAACAAACAAACAAACAAACAAACAAACAAACAAACAAACAAACAAACAAACAAACAAACAAACAAATGAATGAATGAATGAATGAATGAATGCAATAAATTTCCCCAGAAAGCAATTGCTACAAATTTTACGATATGGTTCATCTTTTACAAAATTATTATTGACGATAATAAAATAATCTTTACTCGCTTGATTAAATATACTTTTAAAAAATGTATTGCAATCGTTTCATTATTCGGCTCCATATAATAATTCTTTGCAAGAATACATTATCTTAGAATCGGTTTATGTTCATTAATTGAAAAATAGAAATATTTTTGTTTGAGAATGCGATTTGTTAAAAATAAGTGTTTTAATCTCGGTTGAATCTAACCACAATGAAAAAGGAATCAGTTTCGATAAATGAAGTATTTTGATGAAATAAATGAATCTTAAAAATATAATTATTCGCCAATTCCATTCAATCTTATCATTGTAATATCTAATATTATGATGAAACACTGATATAAAAGGAATTCAATTAGATTATAAATAATTTTTTATGTTTTAAGAAATCCTTTAAATCTCAACATTTTAGAATTTCTCAAGTTTTACCAATTTAAGAGTTTTAAACCACAAAAGATTAACATAATAGCATTAAATATTTACTATCATGATAAATTTTAATGCCAAACATCTGAAATATTGGGAAATGAAACATTTTCTACTAAAGTCTTATTGTCATGAAAAATAGCTTTTATTATTTAATGTACTATCTACATTAAATTTTATTTTATCTTTTCTTTGATAATGTTTTTTTGAATTAAAACTTCCTTTCTTTATACAAGTATATATATAAATTTAATATTTATTCTTCACTCTTTATTCCTCAATTTACCAGTTATAATATATTAAGCTTTGAATAATTTTTATTTATCAAAAACTTTACTTTAAATCAATTAGAATAATAGCAGCCTAAATAATATAAATGAAACTTTGTTAATTTTATGATTGGAATAGTAATTATGATCTCATTGAAAGTTGTGAATTGTTCAAATTATACGAAACATCATATCCAAAAAACTGGCATATGAAGTTCAGGAAAAACATTGAACTTAATTTATCAAGTTTAACCTTTGCCAGGATATTATTTTCCAATAAATTTATTTTGAATTATAAAGACTAGAAGGCTTGACAAAGAGAATCAAAGGGTTTTTACTTATTTTCCGACTTGAAATCACCAGACAAAAGGATTAAACGATCTCTAGAATACAAAATGGCGTCAAGTCTGTGAATTATGGGAAATTGTTGTTTCCATTTAGATTGCCGTTGAAATTGCCAAAGTTTCCATTTCCGTTGGCATTTCCGTTAAAACTTCCCCAGTTATTATTACCATTGGCGTTACCATTGAAGTCTCCAAAGTTATTGTTCCCATTACCGTTACCATTGAAATCTCCGCTATTATTATTTCCATTATTATTACCATTGTAGTTACCAATGTTTCCGTTACCGTTACCATTGCCATTATATGATCGTTTCCAATTGTTGTTTCCATTTAGATTGCCATTGAAGTATCCTCGATTCGAGTTACCATTTAGATTACCGTTAAAACTTCCCCAGTTATTATTACCATTGGCGTTACCATTGAAGCTTCCGAAGTTGTTGTTGCCATTTGCGTTACCATTGAAAGCTCCCAAATTATTATTTCCATTAGCGTTACCATTGAAGTTGCCAACATTTCCATTACCGTTGCCGTTGCCATTGAACCACCTTTTTTCATATTCTTCATCTGCTCGGACAATAACAAATGAAATGAGAGTTAACCAGATAATTCCAGTTAAAAATGCTGTTTGGTTGATCATGATGACAAAGTAATAAATATAAATAAGGTTGGAGGCGTAGAGTTTTCTGAAGATATTTAGCGTTGAAATGAGATTTTTATAAACCTCAAGCTTTAATAATGCAATAAATAGTTTGACTGCAATGAGACAGTTTCTCCTTGGATGAGAAGTTTCTTTTATACAAAAACTCCATACTGAAATTGTAAAGAAGTTATGACTGATTTTCGCAACATAACGAGAGGCTTTGGGAAGAATTCAAGATTTTGAACCAATTCGACGGAAGCCACACTCTAGCATTGCCAACTGTCGAATATAAAAATTATTCCAATTGCAAGCTTACAGGATTCTAAGAAATCATCAAAATCTTTCAGTGGTTTTCTTTCGAAGTTTTGATCTGCATCCACTGTTTCAAGAATGAAAAGATTCGCTAACCAAAGCCTTTATAAATCTAATTTTCTTCATTTCCAGATGGTCGCTTCGAAAAAGAATTTAGGCTTTGAATTTTTATGATAGTATTTGGTGATTCATCTTCTGTCTGAATGTCAGACAAGCAAAAAAGAATCAAGGCTGTTCATCGATTTCTTTATTCAAAAGCCATGATTAATTTTTCATACATTTGTTTGGGGAATTTTCTTTATTTCATTCAACTCTTAATGGTGGCAGTATTCTTGAACAAGGAGTTTAAAAAATATATATATTTTTTAAAGTTAATTTCTGAAATAGCCAATCAAAAATTTAATCTTGATATATATATGCAAACAGGCAATTTTTCAGAGATCATTGCAAATGCTTGAAATGCAAATAGTCTTTTATTCATAATTGTCTTAATTCGAAAATTTGAAACTTTTAATTTAATAGACGTAATTCAATGACGAAATGGAAATAATAATTTTTTATCCTCCCCCTAAATTCACGCCCAAAAAAAATAGCCTTATGAATTTTTTTGGTCCCTATTTCATTTAAAAAGTGTTTCTCAATATTTCCCCAAATAATTAACTGATTTTAGAAAAACTTTTCAATTTTGATCATTCTAAGGTTATAATGTCTTGCCATCACAAATATTTTCGCTCGCCATTCATCAAAGTGTGCATTCGAAATTTAAAAGTTACAATTAGTATTTATTTTTTATTGGTCAAGTCTTGGATCATTTGTGCCTTGACTAAAAAAACGACAGATAGAATATGTAATAATTTCTAAGAAATTTTTAAAGAAAATTGACAAATCTACCAAAAACATCAAGACCAACAGCATCACTAGTTTCTTGATTAAATAATCAGTTAACAACTAATTAAAAAAATATAAAAACTAAATATATAATCATTAATGGCTAATACATGATTATATATATAATTAAAAATAAAAAATGCAAAAATTTATTTTAAGTTTAAAGTTATTTTAAACAAAATATTCTTTAAAAAAATTATCTATTGTTTTTTATTATTTTTTGTCAAAATTATAACAAAAAATATTGTGATAAATAAAAATTAGGTTTGAAAAGACAACTTATATAAACTGCTCTTTGAATAATTATTACCACTGTAAAATTTATTGTTGAAAAATCTGTTTTCAAGGTTTTTGTTGTGAAGATTTACTATTTCGTTCTATTTCTTAATTATTTTAAAAAATACAATCTTTGACTTTTGCTTTCATAGTGGATCGGGAACAAGGAGAAATTGAGAAATCTGAGTCCACCAAATAAACTTGAGTATGTGTGATCGAAATAGATTGGTAAATAAGAAATTTTAAACTTTATTCAAAACAGCATCAGAACTAGAAAATACAAGTGCGTAATACAACTTTATTTGGTGCTATAAAAATGAATGGGAGTAAAGAAAAACCAAACAAAAGCATTTAAACTCTACTTAAAAGTATGGGGCGGATAAATTAACTGATTTAAAATAATTTTCCTGATTTAGAGCGTTTCAATTTACAATTCCTTTATATGTCTAGATAACTCGAAAGGAGAATTTTTAAAATTTGAAGCAACTACTCTTTTGATTAAAAATTTATGCAAATGGTTTACCACCAAACATTTTACCATAAATATATATTTTAAATGATCAAATTTTATGATGTGATGTGATTATGCTCTAGTGCTTACTCCAAAAGTAAAAAAATCAATAAATTGTTTGAAAAATGATATTTCTACAATAAGGTTACAGTTTATTATCAGTATTTCCAAAACTGTTTTTCAAGATTGGGAGGCAAAATTTGATATATACGCAGCAACAAATCAAACCCTTGAAACTCAAAATATTAAAACATAAAATTTTTTATTTTACATTGAGTTTATTTTTTCTTGAAAAAAAAAAAGTAAGGAGAAGATATTAAAAATAACAATTATTAATGAATTAATCAAATAATTATGATATGATTTTAGTAATAAAAGATAATTAAAAATAAATATAATTAATTTCCAAATATAAATATAAACATTAAAAATATCAAAATTGAATAACAATTTCTTAAGTCTAAATAAAAAATGTGTTTAAAAAAACTAACTTTTGTAATAATTATCTTTACTTTATAATAAATTTCATTAATCAATACTATTCTTGTAGTTACAAACAATTTCATAATATTAAAATTCATTTTTTAATTATTTAAATCAAGTGTTTTTATTTGCATTTAAGAAAATAAAAAAAATTGTATTTATTACAAAATAAAATAGTTTTTACGTAACAAAATTATGAATGTTCCCAATAAACTAAAATAAACAGTGTGTGTGTGACCAAAAAAACGCATAACGATTAACAGACAAAATAAACTTTTTCATTTTTTATCAAATAAAAGTTCATACGCTTTGTTTATAATTTCACATTAGAAATGAATTTTTCGGTCAAAAAATGTAGCTAATATTTGCCTGAAAATTTCTGTTCCAAAATCATTAAGCTACCTATCTCAACTGTACGATACAATGTTAAAAAGTAGGAAAAATTGAGCAGAAAAGCAATAATGGTCGTCGCAAGAAAATTACGAGACACATATCGAGAAAGGAGGTCTTTGTCTCTCCGAAAGATTGCTACTAAACTAGATACAGATAGAGTAGACATTTCATATCGCACAAATTTACAGATATTTAAAAATCTCTTGGGTATATGAAAAATCTACTAATTACTACCTCAATGCTCACCAAACTCAAAAGCAAAAACGTGCTGAATGAACTAAATTTAATTTTAATTATAACTAGAAAAAAACTTTATTTTTGAATAAAACAGCATTCAACTGTTTCCAAACACAATTAAACATTGATACAAGAGAAAATGACCAATTCGTTCAAGATCACAAGGTCTTACAAGCTTTTTCATGGGACGGTTTTTGTATAAAGAGAAAAACCAGCTTATTTCATTTTTTTTAGCATATAATGGATGCTAGGTTTTATATTAAAATTTTCCAAAAACATTTTGGAAGAACTAGTGGCTTTCAAAAGGATAACAATTGTAAACAAAAAAGTTAAATAGCTAAGTATTTTTTGTGGAAGATGTATCCAAATTTATTGATTGGCTATTCTGTAGTCATTTAAGTCCTATTGAACAATTGTTAAATGTGAAGTAAAAAAACAAAAATGCTGTATAATATAAATGATTTGGAGCAATGTAGGGTTGAAAAATGGAATTCTTTGCCAATCAATTAAGTAAATTCAATGTTTTGCAATTGTGATTTGATTATCGAGAGTAAGGCGAAAGAATTGATAATAAATTTTATATAAATAAAATTAGTGGTTTTTGACCCTTTTTTATAACAATATATTAAATGGTTCTTCGTGGAATTGTGATCCTTGATTTTTTTTGTCACACACACAGCGTATTACCAGCCATGCGAATCTTTTCTTTTGTGAAATTTTTCGGTCACAATATCTTTACTTTTTTCCTTTTATTTTATTTCTTTGTACACTTCCATACCATAGAATCCATTCAAATATTGCATTTAATTGCATTAGGTCTCTAAATATGATTTTGGCAACAAATCTCTGTGTTTATTTCATATCTGATAAAAAATTTAATTTTCAAAGGAGAAATTTTTATATATATCCGATTTAGCTAGCCGGGGGGAAACTAATTATATTTTCACCTGATTAAAAGGGATATAGTTGCAAATTGTCACTCATTATTTGTTACTACTCTCAATACAAAATAAAGCTGCTTTTTTATAAATAAATTACTGACTTCGAAAAAGGTTATGCTTTTATAAATAATTGTGATGATCTAAATTTTAGCCAAACTTGAAAAAGTAAATAATAAAGAATATCATTTCTGATTCCGATTTAGCATAATTTTTTTTATAATTACTATGAGTTTCCAACATCAATCAATGAAAAATGGTATACCACTCCACCCAATAAATTATTCAAAGAAACTTTAAGCTTAAACACATTTATGGAATAACAGGGTTCTAAGATAGAAAAATTATTAAAATATAAAAGAGCTCAAGATATCCATGCAACTAACTCTAATTATGTTTTTTTTATAGAATAGAAATATTTTAAAATCCGATTAATTTAATATATTAATAATAATGTATCAACACTTTATCAAGTAGATTTTAATATTAAATCTTAATTTAAAATCTATTTCAATGAAAATATTAACTAACACATAGTTCTATAAAGTTAATTTGAATTGAAAAAAGAATTTTTCACATCTTTACTTACAGTTTTTATCTTTTGAAATAGCATAGCATATCTTACACTATAAACAATTACAAATAAGATAATGACATTTGAATTTCAGGGAGGCATTTTCAGAACTTTCTAACATTTCAAATTTTTTCAAGGTTTAGCCAGCCAAGTTTAACTTGATTATTATTACAAAGAGCAAATAAATTTAAATTTCAAAACAGAATTAATGGTTTTTTTTATAAAAGGTATTTAAATGCAAAATTTTAACTTGACATTTCAAATTATAAAAAATTGCACGCGTAATCCAGCTCTGAAAAAAATTAAACTAAAATATTAATAATAATAATAATAATCAAAGGAACCCTTTATAATGGTTATAAATTTGCGCGTGATTTTTTGTCAAGTCATGAATGATTTCGTCCTGTTAAATTTGACAGCCAAGAGTGTTGATGTATCATATCGTCTTTTTTTAAAATAAATTTTCCCCAATATTAATCAATTAACATGACTTGATTTTATTTTAAACCTCTAAAGTTGCTATTCTGCTACGTTAATTGATAAAACGTAAGGTTAACTCAGTTTAAATGACAAAAATTTTCAACTCTAATTTGATTCCTTTCCCTATCTATCTATCTATCTATCTATCTATCTATTTTTCTTTCTTTCTTTCATTCTTTCTTTCATTCTTTTTTTCTTTCATTCTTTCATTCTTTCATTCTTTCCTTCTTTCCTTCTTTCTTTCTCTTGCCTTTACTTATAGGGTGAAGAAATTGAGATGGGAAACTTTTTAATAGAGAATGTAACAGATATTAACGAACTTTGGACCTTGGATATAACACAATTATTCAAAGATTTCTCACCCACCGTAGAAAAAAGTCGAGTCTTCAGATCTTGCACCAAAAGTAATGAAATTTTAATAAGATTTGAGGGCTGTTCCAATCCCTCAAATTTCTTTATTTTCTTTCAGTATTTCTTTATCACAATAATCAAATCCAGTATGGTTCAAAAGAATAAAACTTGATTTATTTAGAAAATCTAATTGAAAATTTCATCTTTTACAAGTATTCTGTTGATTTTCTCTTTGTTCTTAAAGTCGTTACAACATAATTCTTTTGAAAGACAATTTAGGAAAACAACAATTTTTTTTGTTGCAATAGTTATTTAGAATACTAAATGTATTATTATATTATTATTATTATTATTATTATTATTATTATTATTATTATTATTATTATTATTATTATTATCATTATCATTATTATTAAAATGGAACAATCCCTTGCTTTTATTGGTTAGCTTAAGTAATGCAAATAAATTTTGAATAATTTTCTAGAATTTACAATTAGTTAGTTTTAACTAGAGATTCCAAAAATAGATAAAAAAAATTGTTACGCAGTCCGTTTTAAATGATCAACATCACCCCTCTGAATCATATAAAAATCTATCAGAACGAGAAGAAAAAAAGTCATCGAAAAAAATCCAAAAACCTCAATTTCTCTTTCAAACAGTACGAAATTATATTCTAAAATGAAAAACTTTCAAATCTTGCTCATATCAGTATTTGCAATTATTTTTGCCATCTTTGTCTCCACTTCTTCTGCTAGTAAGCTCGAAATTTATCCAGTTTATCATCCCGTAACAATCAAATGATAATATAAATTAACTCAACACTTTATCACTCTCTCTTAACTCTTAACTCTGTTCCTTTTTAAACAGGTCCTACATGTTCAATCTCTGTACAATGTTTGATTTATCCTTCGTGTAAATATCAAAACTGCCCCTTTGGCTGTGAATGTATAGTGATTGAACCTTCATGTGGTAGTTGTGGTGAGGCTAAATGTTTTCGTTCAGGTATTTGATAAAGTATTTTTTTTTGATATATCTTAAAAGGATTCGAAATTTTCTTTTAAACTTTTATTTATTATGAACTTAAATTAATAGGAGGGTGGTCAAATGGGAAGGGTAATGGTAAAGGTAAAGGTAAAGGTAAAGGTTACGGTCGGAAAAATAATAAAAATTGCTAAATTTTCTAGATTATCATCGGTGTTGCTTGACAAAAGAACTTTCTTCAAAAAAAAGAGGTTGATCTTTTAAAAATCTCGATGGGGTTTGTTTATTTGTTTATTTGTTTCCACTTTCTCTATCTTGTTATAATATTAGGAAAAATGAGGGAATAAAAAAAATATTATCCCAAGGAAAGAACTTTTTGTACTCATAAGAAAAACTTTGGTTGATAAATGTGTTTCAACATTAAAGAAAAAAAATTCTTAATATTTTCGTTTATTTGTTTCTTTTAAGATTTCTATATTTATTAATTAATTAAAGAGAATATTACTCGAAGAGTATATTAATCCACTTATTACCATTTAAGAATCCCTTTATAAATTCAGAGTTGGAAACAAACAAACAAATAAATAAATAAATAAATTTTTGAGTGCATATCTTTGTGATTAACGAGTTAAAAAACAAAAATACTCTAATTTTGATAGATGACTACTGTACATCTAATTAACCTTACTGCTTCCGGTTTCACAGGTTTAGAGATACTGCCATGAAAATTTTATGACTAGACTAAAATAAGATAATAAATTTCTCATCCCCACACAACACTAGTTTTGAAATTTTCTCAGCCTAAAAACCGTTCGGCCCACAGCATGACTAAATATGACATATTACAATATCTTTTGATTAGTAATTGTAATTTCCCTGATCAGGTATAAAATAAATGACTTTCTAGTAAAAAAAAATATGCTTCTTTCAAATAAAAGCATTCAAAATGTTAAAGTTAATGTAGCAACTTGCTTTCCATCCCATAGCTACTACTTCAATGATCTGTAGCTTCGATTTGGTGTCAAAAAGATCCTCTGCTTATTTCAACTAGGCTTAGACGACGAGAATGGAGTAAGTTTTAGGAAAATTAATTTTTTGTTTCTCCATTTTCTATGATGCTTTCTCAACCTCCAATTGTTTTGATTTGATCTTGCAAGATCATTGATGAAAATATATGACAATTCTGAAGAAATTCGATTTTTCTTTTCGTAATTGATTTTTTACAAACGATTCATAATTATTAACTCCCCTTCGAAATTGTACCAATTACCTTTTTTTTACACGTTTAGAACGATTTTCTAGGTTCAATTCGAACTTGCAATCGATTTTGATGTTTCTTATTGTTTATTTATTCTATCTCATAAAGGCAAGAAGTATATTTTTTTCATTACAATAGAGATGAAGCCTCTTTAAAAAAAATTGATTACTTGTAAACAAAATTTTAAAGATTATTCTGTTTTCATGAATTACCTCGGCTAAAGTTACCTTTATCTTTATTCTTCGTGTTTATAGACTCATAGCTTTCATAATCATAACACATTTTTGAACAACTAGGCAGGTTAGGGATGAAAAATACGAATTGTCAGGCATCCGATTCGCACACCTATTTGGGGTAGTTTGGAGAAAAGCAAGAAGTAAAAAATTCAAACGTGAATTACAGCAAATCCTCTTATAGAGAATTTTATTCAATGAAATCAAGGGAAAGAATCAGAAAAATGTAAAGATTTTATTATTTAAAAGAGTTTTGGTCCAGCTCAGAATTGGATGGCTGTCGCAGGCCAGGGAAATAAAGAGAAAAAACGAAAAGATTTTGAAAAGGAAGCTAAGCATGATTTCATAAAATCCATACATTTTTCCAGAGAATTTCTTGTGTATCAAGTTTCAAAGGAACACTAATTAATATCGTAAAGGTAGAACTTTCTTAATTATAAGTTTGTCATTGTTTGGTACATTTCTTTTGACCAAAGGATTGAGCGACTAATTAAGTCAAATACGAATTACAAACTAATTTTTTCTCCCTGAATTACATATAGAAATTATGTAATATACCGTAAAGTCCCAAAAATAAGCAACCCCTTACATTATTAACTTTGAACCGAATTCTAAAGACTTTACGGTATAAAATTTTTAAGCTTGAATAATTAAAGAAAGTTATCTTTTTCAAAAATTGTTTAAGTTTGAACAAACAGAGGTACAAAAAATAAAGCCTATTTTAAAATTAAGTCTAAACGATGTGGATTCCAAACTTAACAAAATTGTTTAATTATGATTAAGGTTTAGGCAAACCATTCAAATTCTCATACTTTTAAAATGAAATTAATTCATTTAATTATTGTCATTCTTATGTCTCTTTCAGCATTGTTTAATTTGCGCATCATTCTATTTAGAAAACTAAACAATGAAAATACCCATCAACAACTACCACGATAACGGAGCATCCTAGCACCAACTTGACTAACCAAAGAAACTTTTAATATTAAAAAGACCCTTGCAGAACGATTACTTAACGGTGAGTATAAGCAATATGGGGTTTTTCCCTAATTGAGGATAAGCTCAACTTCCATGATAGCAACTATGGGCTGCCTGGATGACGATCTACATGTTCTTTGTTTGCTCTGCTAGCCTTTATTGACTCAATATCTCGACGATCTAGTCTCGCAACAGCCATTCTGAGTTCCGAAAAACTTGATTAATAACCTGTCCAGCATGAATCAATATTGACTTCTTATAAATGATATGATTTGCTTATTTTAGGTTAAAATCTCAACAAGATGGAGAATTAAAAGTTTTAGGTATAATACCTAATGAGATAGCTACAAACTATGAACTTCACAACGAAGGATATTTTTATCATTGATTTGCTGCTTTTAGATTTTCGGTAACCCATTGATGGAAAAGATGATAAAAAGCTTTGATTTCTAAATATGAATTAAACTATTCTAAAAAGAATTTTCTCGGATCAAATTTCATACCCTCAGGAATTAAGCGCTAAATAATAACGGATGGATAAGCATAAAAGTAACCGATAAACTTTTCTTTAATTCCAAAAAATCCAAAAACAAATTAACATCTTTCCCAAATTGTTTTAACAGACAAATAAGTTATTTTTTTAATCTGTAAAACTCAAGTAGTTTAGCTATTTTATTAAATTAATTTTGGACAGTCAATAATCTATTAATATTATTGCTAAACACTTTTAAAACAATTAAAAAAAAAAGATAAATTCATTTTTAACTTGATCAATGCTCAATTTTTATAGAAAGATTTATAAAATAATTTTTAACAACAAATATTTAAAAAAAAATCAAAATTTTTTTGTATTATAAACTTTTTAAGCTTATTATACAATATAGAAAATAATTAATTCTAGTAAAATACCAATGTTAAATTGTTTCTTTAAAAAAAAATACAATAATTTTAATAATTTTAATAATAAAGTTGAAAAAAAAATAAAAATAAACACATTGGTTAATTAGCTTTTATTATCTTTAATGATGATTACAAGTTTCTGAATAATATTTAAAATAAAATTTAATTGCTCTTTTCATTAAAAACCCAAAAAAAAAGAAATCTATGTTTTTGTAAATCAACATTGCATACTCAAGGTAAAATTATTTAAACGCTAGCAAAAGTTTTTTGAATCTCAAAAATAAAAGTGTAAAAGCAACACATTTTTTTTATGCACCGTTCCAATATTATTAGAATTGCTAATGCATAAATCTTAAGTAAAATTTTTTTCCAAACAATGGTTATAAGAGAGATTAGAGAAAAAGTAAACCTTTGTCAGATGTCTCTTTAATATTTTGTATTTTTTGAAAAAGATTATCCACTCAAAGAAAAATTGAAGATAATTAACATGGAATGAATTATTAAGATCAAATGGTTTTGGTATTTGATTTCTATAAATTATTAAGTTTTAATGATCAAATAACATACTCTAAATTTTTAGAATTATCAGTGATAAATTAAAAGCTTCAAATTTACAAGCCTTCAAGTGGCAAAAGAAACCGAAATAAAAAAGAACAGATAAAATCCAAGGAAATTTGTAAAAATCTCAGAATTTATTTTTACAAATTTTACTATTTCATGAATCAAGTGTTTCCAAATTATTTTGAGTTGTTAAAACTCTATTATTTAAGCTTTTTAAGAGATTTGACAATATTATTTCTATTATTGAGAAAAATTCAAATGCTTTTTTCTTTCTAATAACAAAATAATTCTTTTTTATACATTTAAATGCGTTGTCTCTATCTTGTAAATTGGCTATTTATAAATATAACAATGATCTAAAAATAAATTTCTAAAAATTGCTGCTTTTTGAAATTAAGAATGCTTTTTGTTAATTGAATAATTATTGTTTAGAAAAGTGGTCATACTTTCTTGTATAACGAGAAAATAATTTTCAAGTTAGTCAAGAGATAAAATTAACTAATGATTTTCAGACAAGACAAAAAAGACTTCAGATTTCAATATTCTAAATAGAAAAACAGATTACCATTTCACTAAAAAAAAATCATACAATTTGTGTTAATTATAATAAATCTAACTGCTGTTTTTCAATTTAAATGAAAACTAAATTTAGGTTATATCTAATTGGTGCCAAGATTATATCTTCTTTATCCTAATTAGTATATTCAAAGCAGATTACTTTGAAAGCTGAAATTTAATTTATCAAAATATGAAAATTTTTAACCTAAATTACAATTGGAAAATATTTTCAACAAAATATTAATAGTACTATTCTAGAAAATTAATTGGTAATTTACTTGGGAATAATAATCAATCTATTAATATTGCATAACACAGATCAATAATATACAAAACCAAAACAGTTTTGTTATACTCAAAAACAACTTGGTTACATAACTAGCCATATGCAAATAAAAATCACACTATTTGACAACCTAAAATCTTAGATAACTACTTTTATAAAATTTAGAATATAACTACTTTTCTAACAAAAGCTTTATTTGACATAAAATAACATTTGTAGTTCCAAATATAAGAATTAAACTTACAATTTAAAAGTAAATTTATTGCTTTTTACTATAAAGTTAACTTTTTCAAGTCTAAAAACATGCAAAAAACTTAACTTATTACTTTAATTCACTTTTACATTGCTTATTTTTGATTCCAACTACTATTAAAGAGCTTTTACTTTAATTAAACTGCAATATTATTCTTGTTGTCTGTGTTAAAAATGATTTATTATATTATAATATTTACCCTTGAATTTTTGAAATTTTTGGTACTTTATTTGGTTCTAATTTACTATTATCTGCAAATTTTTTTAACTTATTATATATTTTTTTAGCTGTCATCTGATTTTTAATATGTATATTTCCAAGCAAAAACATTTATTTAAGCATTTATTTAACTGCATTCAATATTTGTTTGTCTTTATTTTAATTACTAAATACTGTATTTTCACATAATATTTATTTTTCATTCCAAGAATAGTCAATATTAATAACAGATTCTATAACTGCAAATGTATTTTGTTCTAAATTTTATATTTATTTAATATTTATATATTAATTAAAAAATTATATATATACTTACATATTTTTATATCTTTAACAATAGATTCTAGTATATAATCTATAATATATGCATATGTATAATCTTTAGATCAAAGTAATTAGTTTATTTATACAATTATTTTTTGACTGACTTCAAAACTTTTTTTTATTGTTATTTTTAGAATATAATATTATATTAGTGTATTTACATGCTTTTAATATTGTTTTTCAATTATAAAATTTTTATTTATTTATTTTATATATGTATAAATATATTATGACAAATGCATAATAAAATTCTATTATTGAATTGTTTTAACTTATCTAAGTAATAAACATATTTTGTCAATTGACTAATAAATTTGTTGCTATTTTGTGTCTTCTAATTTGTTGTTTAAATATGTATTCTATTTTATAAGAATTGGTCTATTTATTTAAAGTACAAATAAAATCTGGAAACATCTGACTATTTAATATTATGTATTAAACCAATAAATACATATAACCAAATAGTATTGTATTATCTATATGTATTATAATGCTAACTTTGTTTCAAATACTATTAGCTAATTGATTTTTATAATACTACAATATATTTTTTTCTTTGTAAAAATTAAAAATAAATGTATTACTATTTATTTGTTATAGTGTTAGAGTTTTTGACTTTTTTTTGTTAATACAGATAAAATAAAGTCATTAGTTTCAGAAATTCCAATTATTAATACAATTATTATATTTTTTCTAATCTTAAGAAAAATAGGTTTGAATATGATTTTAATTAATAACTTTTTGAAAATATTGTTATTATTGAAACCAAGAATAGTTGATTTAAAGTATGCTGTTTTTTTTCCAAAAATATTATAATTTATATTATTAATTGCTTAAGATAAAATTGGAAAAATTTTACTAGTTTTACTTCTATTAATACAAATAAATTCTGATTATAATAGATTTTTTTCATTTTAAACAACTGTTATAATAAATTGACATTAATTAAATATATTGCTAATACATAAATAGAGTTAGTATAATATAAATAAAAAAGTAATATTGTTATTTTTTAACTACTAAGACATTTATTAATCATAAGTATAAGAACTATAGTGTAAATTAAATAATATTATATCTTTTATAAGCAAAAAAATAGTTTTTATAAGTAAGTTTTACATATTTAATAATAGTTGTAAAAACCAAATTGGTATTTATACTTAAAAATTTTTCACTAATTAAATAAATATTATATTTTTCTATTTAATATTGATTATTTTATATTCCTAACTGGCGAATTATTAATTAAAATTTAAATATTAATGTACTAAAAAGCTTAGAGTTAACATAATTTAATATAAAAAATTTAAAACATTGATATTAGTAACATAAATTAACTTTTATTATTAAGTTTTATCTGGTATATTTAAATATCAAATAATATATATAATATCTAAAAAATTTTGAAAAGTTTACATAAAGTATTTACCAAATGGTTTGAAATTTTAGAGTTTATTTTTACCAATATGTTAATGCTCAAATCAACATTAATACTTATCTATAAATTAAGATAAAAAATTCAAAACAAATAACAAACCAGTTTCTAAATAATAATTCAATTAAACTGATTTTATTGACTTATCAAAATTCAATAACTTTAGAACTAAATTATGTATTTATATTATAAACTAAAAAAATCTTAGCTAATAAAATATTAAAATTAGCAATTATCAGTATAATTTAACTTTAAATTTTAAAATAAAAGTAAATAATATTGATAAAAGATTTTTATATTTGGTGTTTGTTAATAAAAATTATAAAAATCTATCAAAAACATAAAATATTCTCTTATTCAATTTAATCCTACTAATTTTTTTTTTAAAAATATGGTAAATTTTTTAACATATACTATAACTTTATATATGTTTAATATAACAGTCAAGAAAGTATTATTTAATAAAACAATAAAAATATTTTTATAAATCTGATTCAAAATATTTTATAAATTTTTTTTGTCTATAATCTACCATATAACAATAAAATTATAGTAACAATATTATAATTAGATTTTTTTGTGGCTTATTTTAATATTGTTTCATTTTAAAAAATAATATTTGACAACTTTTTTTAAATTTTAATCAGCAATTATAATATTTTACAATACTATTTATTTAAGTATTACAATCGAAAAAACTTAAATTTTGGTTTTTTTTAATAAAATAAAAAATAAAAGCCAAAATCAACTATTTTTAACTCTCAATATATAATGTATAATGAGTATATTATTATGTTTGTATTAACAAAATATTCTAATTATATATAGTTATTGTATAATTTATGTCTAATATATAAAAATAGAGCTTTATGAAAATAATTAATTGTTGAATCATACTATTAGCAAAAAACATTAAAAACTATTATTATAATTTATAAATTTACTAAAAAGTTTTAATAATTGAATTTTAAATTAATATATATTTTGCATTAACTTTATCATTATTAAAATTGAACAATAAAATTCTAAAACATTTAATTTAATTTAATATACAATACTAATATTATAATTTTAATTAAAAACTGGTTATATATAAATAAAGCATGAATAGTTTCTATTATAGATAATTAATTTTATGAATATAAATAACAGTTAGATTATATTTAATTAAACAATTAAATAAAATATTTTTAATAACTTAAAATAACTAATTATTAAAATAATTTAACTTGTTTATCTAAGTTTGTAAAAATCAAAAAATATATATAGTAGTTTAAACTAAATATTATATTTTTAAATAAAAAATTAAAAAATTGATATTTTGTATTTGTATTTGTAAAAATAATAAAAAGTTAATTAAAATATAATTTTCATCTTTAAAAAACCTGTTTTTAACAAATTACAAAAATAATAATAATTTAAGTTTTTAAATTTTACTATTATGTAATATTTTCAAGTTTCAAAACAGTTAATTAACCGTTTTTTATAATTAATTACAAGTTTTTACTTTTAATATTTTATATATATATTTTTTTTTGTAATTTTATAATTATATCTAAAGCAAAGAGTATAAAAAAACAACTTTTTTTTAAATCTTTTAATAGTTCTATACTTAAAAATAAAAACAACTTGTCAGTATTTTTTAAAATACCAAAAAAATGTTTTTTAATATAGAAACTGCTTTAGGTAATTAAAACAACAAAACATTTTTATTAAAGTTAATTTAAATTAATACATGCTAAATTATTTAATATATTAAATTTTAATTAATATTTATTAATATTTATTAATATTATAAACAAAGCAAATTAGATTTTATTACTTAATTTTAAAAATTAAACTAATATAATAAAATAAAAATAAAAACAGCTTCTTTTTTTCTGCTTTTTAAAAATACAATTAATTTTAATAATATTTAAAAAGACTTTATTAAACATTTAAAGTTTTTTGAGTTAATAATTTATTGGTTTAAAATAAATTGTTAAAGATAATATTAAATTATTTTATATGAAATTTGTATTTTAAATTTTTATAAATATTAATATTTAAATTAAGTTTGTTGATTTTTTTTTATTCTTAAATTGTAAAATTTTTGTGGTTTTTGTTTTTGCTTTTGCTGTTGTAGTTTTGTATAATTTTTCTAATTGTATAGTTTTTAAAATTAATAATTTGTTTTTTAAATTAGTGATTAAACTTGTTTATTTCTTAATTTTTTAATACTAGCTCTTATAAATATTTTATTATTATTATTTTTAAATCTAACAAATTTTTAATAAAATAGTTATCAAAACTAATTTTTAAGTTTTTTGTTGTATTCAAAATTTATATATTTTAGTTTATTAATTTAATATTTTATATTAAAAGTACTGTTTTTTTAAGTTGTATAATGTTATTTTATTTAGTGCTTTATTTATAAAAAATATAAATTTAAGTTAAATCTCTTAAATTTAAATTATAAAATTTAATTTTAGTAAAATTTGAATTAATTGTTTTTTGTATTTATTTAAATAAGCTTTATTATAAATATTAAAAATTATTTTCTAAAAACTAAAATCAAATGTTTTTTTAACTTAATTACTGATTTGCTAAAAGAGTTTTAATTAATTTAAAAAAAATACAAAACATATTTTTTAAATATATATAATATAAATAATAAATTTATTATTATTATTATTATTATTATTATTAATAAAATACATAAAATATGAATAAAAAATATTTTAATAAAAAACTTCTTTCTTTTGTTCATCCCAAATTTCCAAAAAGAGTCAAAAAGTTTTTTTTGAAAGAAATATTTTTCATCATTCAGTAAGATAAAACCAAACCGTTTTTTGATTTCAAAGCCACTGTTGGCCTTAGTATAGTCGTCATGAAGAAGATTGCTAAGGATTCTGGTGCTAGTGGGGACTTCAAGCCTGTTTTGTCTAAGAAGAAGAGGAAAGACATCAGTTTGGAAGAGAGTATTGGTAAAAATGGTGTGCCAACTAAAGTACCAAGTAGTCACTCATGAGATTCTGAGACTGGTGACACCACTGAGTCTGAAAGCATTGATATAGAAGAAAAATGTCTGGTAAAAGAAACTAGCTTTGACTATGGTGAGAATGAAAACATTGCTGATAAGGATCATGTTCAAATGCCTAAAGGGCCAGATGTTAAAACTATGAAAGCATTGGGCAAGCCATTGGGGAAAATAGATTTTTTGGGTTAAGATGAAAATGATGATGCTTTCTTGGATGTCCTCTTGGTACTTATTCCTCCATTGAAGAATTTGGTTACTGTTTCTGTCTGACAATCTTTTGCTATAGATATTGGTCTTGATAAGGTGGCTGGAAAATCTTCTCAGGAAAAGCTAGCAGTAGTCAGAAAATTATTCTCAAAAGTCAATGGTTTTGGGGGAGCTTCTATTCCCTCAAAATTTTCTGGAATCATCTGTGTTTTCTTTACTTCTAAAGCCAGTTTGGCACAGGTGATGGAAAAGGCAAGAGCAGCAAACATTTTAGTAAACACTGATCTCAAAAAATCAACTGGTCATTCAGATTGGGCTGTGGTAGTGAAAGAAATTCCAGTTAAAACATCAGCTGAGGCTGTGTGGACTGTGCTTTCTGTTGTGTCAATCAAAATACAATTGGTAGAGCTATGGCAAAAGGCTGTGGTTGAATTTGCCCAATTTGATTAGGCTGATTTGGTCGCAACTAGATGGTCCATCTTAATCAAGAAAAATGCTGTGAGGGTGGCCAAGACTAATGTAGACAAGAAATTATAGAATACAAAGAATCAGCATAGGGCTTTACTATATACATTGCTGATGAGCACAAATGTTCATGATATCTGGGACTTCATTGGTTCTGTAAGTGAAAAAACATGTGTTATTGATTGACATCCTGTTATATATGTCCAGGCCAGATGTGCTGTTGTTTGTTTTGACTCTGCTGCCTCAATTAATGCTGTCATAGGAACCACTTCTGTCTTAAAGGATGCCAATCTGTGTTGGTCTTACATGGATTTTGCTAAGTGTGCTAAGTGTGAGAATTTAGATCATACATTTCTGAATTGTTTTGTGGATGAGAAGACTCTTCCTGGTAGACCAACTCGCAAGATATTGTCAGATGATGATAAAAGCAGACTGGCTTCCATTTATGCTAAATACTCTGCCCCAATTTTCTGTCTTGTTTCTTTTGGTGGTGCCTTATGGGCCAATATTGTTGGTGGATCTTCATTCTCTCCTTTCTCTGTACACAATAGATCAGCTTCTTCTGGTTTCTCTTCAGAGATGAAACCTACTCTGATGGTGTCTATGAAATTAAATGATAAGTTTGCTGCTCTTGAGCATAGTCTTGCCAGTCTTGTAGAATACATTGATAAGTTGGCTAAAAGATTGGACTCATCTGGGCCAATGGTTTCTCAGCCTAGTCTTGAACATTAGCCATTGGTGACCCCTTTATCACAGAATCAAGGGGCAAATATAGTAATAAGTAAGGGCTCAGGTGTAGCCACTGGTGGTAAGACTATAGCAGGAGTGACAGTTTGTGACTCTTTGGTTGTCTCTAAAATAGAAGAAACTCTAAAGAATCTTTTGATCATGGTCATAGATCTCTTGGCCAAGATTGACAATACTGGTTTAGTTCCTAATGCTCTCTCTTCTCAATGATAGAGCTAATGTGGAAGTTTACTACTTGCAATGTTCAGAGTTTCAATGTTTCTGCTAAGCAGGAAGACATTGTTTATTGGCATAAAGAATCTGGCAATATGGTGTCTATTATTATGGAAACAAAATTGAGGTCTAATATTAGATCATAGATTATGAACAGTTTTGATGAAGCACGCATTTTTACATCTGGTCTGGATATTGGGTTCCTTAGGACTGGGGTGGTGATAATTATGAACAATCTTTTGGTTTGACATGTGTCTAAGGTAGAAGAAGTTTCTGGTCGCACTATTTTGGTGCGTCTCCTTTTCAAAGGCAAGGTTTCAGTATTGGTTGTTGGTTTGTATGCCTGTGTCTCTCCTGGCGACTGGTTTAGACAAAGTGCCCAGTATTAATTTTTTCATAGCTCGGGAGGTCAATTCCAGTAGTTTTGTTGTTTTGGGTGGTAATTTTAATAAGAACAAGTCTAAAAGGAATGTAAGTTTCAGTTTCTGTTTGAGTTTGGGTTTGGTCAATTCTTTTGGTAGACATTTTTTGGCTGATGCATCAATGTAGAGCAACTTGAGAGGTGCTGAAAAAATCATTAATCATATTTTTATTAGTGGAAGTCTGATTTTAGTTACAGCCAGCTGTAAAGTAAAATCTGTAACTGAATTCTTTGACACTGACCATAGAGTTGTTTTGGTATTGGTGGGTTTGGGTGGTCTTTTAAACATGCATTTGGATAGCATTCATAGGAATGCTAATAAAAATCGCTGGAAATTTAAGCTAAAATGTGGACACTGATAGTTGAGAGCATTTTATGAAGTGTTTTTCGGCTAAGTTTCTGAAGAAGTCAGGTGTGTTTTACAATGTGGAACATAGTGGTAATTTAGATGGTATGTGGAATGTTCTCAGAGATGTAATAATAGATTCTACTGACATGATCTTCTCTAAACTTTGGTTTAGTGAATTTGATAGCACAAAAAATAGAGCTTCTTCGAGATTTTATGGGTTGGAGATGTTGATGTCCAAGATTGTTAACAATATAAAAACAGACCTAAGTTTGGAGACTGGCTGTTTTGTTGACACTTGGATGGGCTTAAATGTTGATAGGGCATTCAAGATTTGGGTTATGATTAATGAAGGCACTAAGACTGAGGATATTGTGTATCACATTTCAATTGTTAAGAAAAAATACTGCAGATCCAAATATTATGAATTTAGAGTTGTCAGAGATGAGTTTATCAGAGTGGCTGTGGCAAAATACATGGAAAATTTCTGCTCAGATAAGGAGAGAATGATTAAAAGCATTCTAGATCAGCCCTTCAAGAAGGTGGTTTTCAATTATTTAATTGTTGATAATGAGCTTATCTTGGAGCCTCAAGCTGTTAAGTCTTTAGTTAATACTATAATAGAAAGTTGGATGAGGAAATGTTTGGTCCCTAATATTCTTTTAAGTCAGTGGCTTGATTAATATGCTCCATTAGACTATGTTAACAATGATGTGTTCTCAGAAGTTATGTGTGATATTAGTTTGGATGAACTTTTGGTGGTTGTTAAAAAATTGCCTAATGGCAAAGCTGCTGAGCTTTCTGGAATTCCCAATAAACTCTGGAAGCATAGTGGTTCCCTGGCTCTCAATGATCTTTTAAACATTCTCAATAGGTGTTTGAAATCTTGGGTTTCTATGATTTCTAAACCGTACAATTAGAAAGGTACTCTTACCAACACTAGACCAATTGCACTTATTGAGACTGTATGGAAGATTTTGTTTAAAATTCTCTCAGACAGGATATCCTTGGCTTGTAATAGATATGATGTCTTGTGTGGTGACAACTTCTTAATGCTAAAGGATACTTCCACACAATTTCTTATTTTTGCTGTTGGCTCAATTGTTAAGGATGCTTTAGAGAAGAACAAAGAATTGTGGTTGGTTCTTCAAGATATATACAAAGCATATGACTCTGTTGGTTGGACCCATCTGTACAATAGTTTGATTAGGATTAAGATGTGTCCTTGCTTCATAAGTTTTTTTGGTGGTATACACAATGGGAGATTCAATCAGATTATGATAGATTTTGGTCTGTCTAATAGTTATATTGTACATGATGGTCTGGATCAAGAGGAGGTGTTTTCACCTCTATTGTGACAAATTTTTTACAATCCATTGCTATGTAAAATTAAGAAACATGAACAGTTGTATGGTTACAAAATGTACTTAAAGTTTTATACTAAGTCTGATAAAGCTAATCTGAGCAGTAATAGTACTTCATTCTTTGCTGCAGGTGCCTTTGTTGATAATACAATTTGGATTGGAAACTGCTTAATGATGACACAGAACATTTTAAACATAGCTAGTGAATTTTTTTCTATTAATGACATCTCAATAAATGCTGACAAGACTATCACTATTCCTATTAACCAAGGTGTTCAGAATGCTGAACTGTTTATTAGTGGGTCAAGGATTTCTGTGGCCAAAAAAAGTGATTCTCATCAATATTTGGGGATTTTTTTGTCTACTGAGGAGTTGTCTAAGCCAAGTCTCGCCAAGGCCCATGCTGATGTCAGATTTTTTTCGAATGTTGTCCTAAGGAAAGCCATTACTGAGAAACAATTTTTATATCTAGTTTCTGCTGTTTTGCAGCCAATTGTCTGCTACAGACTTTAATTTAACTTTGCATCCAAGAGTGTTTGTAAGAAGTGAGACAAGTTACTGAGAAAAGACTTAAACTCAAGACAAATTTGTCTAAGGACTTTTCTAGTGTGGCGCTACATCATCCTATGTTGTATGGCCTGAAGCTTTTTAAACAAGTGTTTACTGAAAGTTTGATGGCCAATCTGGTCAATTTTAGCAATATGGGTGGGGCTCTTGGCAGGTTTTTCAACCACAGAGCAATGGACTTACAGGCAGCCAGCTGGATGCCCCAGCACCCTCTCCGTTTTCTGGTCACACTGTTTATTAGTCCTTTGAATTGTTTTTTAGCTGGTGCTATGCATGCTCTTGCTTTGTGCAACACTTCCTTGAGTAGTGCCCTCCCTAATGTTTTTAGAGCTGGGTCTGGTGTGCCAATTCTGGACATGTTGGGCATGAGTGGTTATTTAGTTGTAAGAAATTCTCTCAAAAGATATGGCCTTGTTTTCACTGATCAACTGTTAGATCATTATGATGTGTGTTTCACTTAGAACACTCTTCATAGGTGGAAAAGACTTGATTCCAGAAGTCTAATTTCTGCTTGGTTTGTGTCAGTTTCCAATTTTGTTAAGTTCAGTGGTTTGAGCAATGATGAGATTGTGGTATCTTGTCCTGCTCTTGCCAATGTTGTTTGGGATACTGGTTTTGTGTTTGAGTGGTTGTTTGCTACTAGGCATGGTTCCATTGATGTTTACACAGATAGTTCTGTTAAAAGTTTGGGGTCTATTGGTGTCTACAGTAGTGCTGCAGCTTATTTTCTAAAAGCCAACATTAGTGTTGGTATGAGAGTGCTTGGATTGCTGTCCTCTACACTGGTGGAGTTGCAAGCCATTGCTTTAGTGTTAGAGTGTGTTTTTGAATCTAGCACTATTATCTTGTTTACGGACAGTTAGGCATTATTGGATATATGCAAGTTCAATATGGATAGTTGTGATTCTAATTTTTAATGCAAATGCTGGATTGAGAAAGAGCATATTCATCATGTTATTTCAAATAAAAATTTAGCAGTCATGTGGAGAAAAGTCAAAGAACATTCAGGTGTTATCAAGAATGAGTGTGCAAATTTTTTTACGAACGTGGCAACTTTGTCTAAGTCTGTTTTGTTTTTGAGCATGCCATATTGCTTTTTTAGTGTTGAAGACAGACCTGTTTCTGGGAATGTGTGTCATTTTGTTAGGAAATTGTTTGATGCTGTCAATTTTGTCAGTTGGGAGTCCAAATTTGGAACCAGCATTGTAGATGTTAATTTTGCTGGTAACGTCAACTCATCTAAGTCCTTCAGTATTTGGCACCCTGATGATGAGATTTGCTTTGGTTATATCAGCTTATTTTCTGCTTCTCTATGGTCTTATCTAATAAAGTCTTTGTATTGTTGTCTGCTGGTCACTGTGAGGAAAAGATTGTATGATCTTAAATATCCTAATGTGGTGTACATTAGGTGCAGAATGGTTGAGAAATCTGATCAGTTGTTTTTGTGTAAGCACAATGACGTAGCCAGGCTAGATATACTGTCGAACATTGATATGAAGTGATGTAAGATGGCTGGTGATTCCACTTTGGGTAGTGGGGTAATGCAATTCTTAAGTAAGGCTAAGTCTTTTGGCAGTTTTTATATGTTGTTGAATAAGGAATTTGTGCTAAAGAATTGAGTATTAAATGCTGTCTTGTGTTTTGGTTTGACTTCTGGCAGTAGCTTAATTGTCAAGTTGGTCTGTAATATTGTTGAGAGTTATAGATCAAATATCTGGCTGCCTGCTGTTAAACTAAGAGCTTTCTATGAAAAGTGCAATTTTTTGCTGTAAGATGGATCTGCTGTATTGTTGGTTGATGGTTTATTGAGCTTATGGGCTGCTGGTACCATCAGCAAGTTCGGTTTCAGGTTGGGTATTCATTTGTGTTTTGGCTTGTATCTTTGCCTTGCTAGTTTAGGTTTCAGTTTCTTAGATAGTATTCCTTTGACAGATCTTGTACATACATAGTGCTGTTTTGACTGGACCGAGTATTCAGTCACATGTGGAAAATGCATAACCCACATCTAAATTGAAATCTTGTTTGATTTTATGTACTTAAGTAGTGGTTGGGCTGCACTTGTTAAATTTGCAATAAAATATGAAGTTTATAAAACAATAAAATAAAATTTTATAAAAAAACATCAATAAAAATAAACATAAAACATATTTATAATAATTAAATATTTAATAAATACTTAAGTAAATTAAAAACAATAAGCTTTTTTGATTTATTAAATAATATATTATATATAAAAAATACTTAAACCAAATCTATAGTTTAATACTTAAAAGTGGGAAAAATATTAAAAGTTATTAAAGTCATATTTTTTTAAAATAAAATAATATAAAACATTATATTAAACAACAATAAATTAAATTAAATTATTTTTAATATTTTTTTTTGTTTTAAAAATTTTACAATAATTAAAATATATTATTATAAATTAGAATAACATATTAATAAATAGCAAAAAAAAATATTATATAATAAAAAATTAATTAAAAAAAATTCAAATTAATAAGCAAATTGAATTTATAAAAATTTAATATATTTTACAAAAGCTAATAATATACAAATAAAAAAAATAAAAAAAATATAAATATTATTTATAATTTTAAAAAATTTTGCTTATACTTTAAAAAAATTAATAATTAAGTTAATAAAATTATTTAATAATTTGGTTAATTTTTTTTATTTAATGAGTGTAGTCTAATTGCTATTTAGTATACAAAATTAAACTAAATAATTTTAACTAAATACAACTCATGCATTTATTATATGTAACCAGTTATTTGAGCCAATTTAAACAACATTAAATACTTATATGTACAATTAAATTATTATTAATACTAAAAAAAAAACACAAAGCAAACATTTGCTAAAATTTACTACTATCAATTTAATAATACTTAGTATATAAACTACTTTATTTAACAATCTCATATATAATCTATTGAATACTGTAGACACTATATTATTAATATATATTACTAAAGCATCTTTAAACCAATTTTTATAACAAAGTTTTTGAAAAGCACTATGTATAATTTAATATTAAAAAGACAAAAAAAAAGACCATAACACAAAAAAAAACTTAAACATTTTTCTGTTAGCTAAAGATAACAAAAATTTAATATAATTTAATATCAAATTTCTCTATTAGTTTGTAATTTTTAAACATGTAAATAAATGAATCCAAAAATTCAACATCCTCATAAAATAAACAAAAAACATCTAAATATAATTTGTCATATAACTTCTTATGAATAATAATTGAAAGTTTTTTATAAATAGCTTTTATTATATAAATTCTAAAGTAGACTGTAGTTTTATTAATAAAACCAGCAAAAATATAAGAATTAAAATACCAAACCAAAGTGGTTTTAACTTAATCAACATTATAAACAAAAAAGTCAATAATAATCTTGACATTAAGATTTATTTCTTAATATACAATAAAAATTGCCCTATAAATATTCCAAACAAAATAATATATATTGTCAGATACAACTATATTATTAACCACCAAGAAACATTCTAAATTCCAACAAGAAAAAACAAAAAGAAGCAGATAACAGTCTTTGTTAGCTTATTAGTTTAATCATTCTTAAAAATCCCTAAATAATTTTTGATCTTTAATCAGACTATATTTAAATTCTTGTTTTTTTATCCAATACTAGTTACAAAAATTAGGTTTAAAAGTACCAAGTTTTAAAGTACATACATTAATAGTTACTTAACTATCTAGATTTATAATCACTATATTAGAAGAAAACACATATTCTAAAGCCAAAACAAAAGTCTATAGCTTAGTCATAATAAAGAATAACATTTTAGAAACTTTAATATTTATGCTTATATCTAACTTTGAGAAGTATATAGCTGTTCCTCCAACTATTTTCAATGATCCTAAATGTTTAAGTGAGCTATCTGTATATATATCAAAAACATTAACTTAAACTATATGCAAAAAATTTTTAATTAAACCAAAATTATCCAAATCCAAAATATTATAAAACATTGAACCCAACATATCTATTTTGCTTTCAACAATAAATTCTAATTTACCCAAAAAATTAACTACAACAACAAATTAAAATAGAAAAAGACTTTTCAAATTCAGCCTTTTATATTAATAAAACATTTTTTCAAACATTAAAACACCATGTTTGTCCAAAAATCTGTTGTCAAAAATGACTCTAAATTATTTCAAAAAACTATTATCTTATAGTAAGCCACTTTATCCAAGATATTAGACATTAAAAATCTGTTTAGACTATAAAACATCCATGACAAGTTGTTTGTCAATAAAATTTTATTATTCAAAAAAACTTTTACCATCTTAGAAAAAAAATCATTCACAAAACTGATTCTTAACTTAACAGAATACTGCAAAAAATTGGCTAAAGTTCAATCTAAAGTCTGTAAATCCAAAAAATAATGATCAATAAAATGACTAAAAATACCTTTAAAATTAGCAAACAGAATAATTAAAGTCACTTTATTTTCAGTCTACAACTATTTAAAAAATTTTAAATAATACAGTAATAGATAATATAAAGCTTTATTAAAAAAGTTTTTAAGCAATTTAGTTTTTAAATTTTTTCTAATTAAAACATTCTACTTATAGTAAATATTAATTAAAACAAAACTAAACTATATATAATAATTAACTATAAGTTGTAAAATAGCAAAAACTAAGTAATAGAACTGCTTAAAAATTTTATTTACTCTCAAATAGTGAACTTTTTATTTGTAAAAATAAGTCATCAAACTTTATGTAATTCTTAGATAGCAAACTAGCAGTGAGTTTTTTTTTATTTTTATTTTACTCATATTATTTATACAGTTTTCAAATGATAGATAATGTTTAAAAGTGTAAAAAAAAATATTATGCTTGTCTTTAAACAATGATTTTTTCAACACAATCCTGTTTACTGGTTTATTTTTAGGTAATTAGTTGACAAAAATACAAGTAAAAAAATCTCACTTACTCTCAAGTAATAAACTTTCTACTTGTAAAATAAAGCTGCCAAGTTTTGTGTAGTTTTTAAACAACAAACTGGTAATAAGTTTTTTTCTATTTTTGTTTTATTCATATTGTTCATACAATTTTTAAATAATAGATAATATCTGGAAATATGAAAAAAAGATATTATGCTTGTTTTTAGATAATAATCTTTTCAATACAATCTTGTTTACTGGTTTATTTTCAAGTAATTAGTTAACAAAAATGCAAATAAAAAAATTTTATTTATTCTTAGATGGTAAACTTTTTACTTGTAAAGATAAATTACTAAGATTTATATAGTCTTTATACAATAAACTAGTGGCAATTTTTTTTTACTCACATTGTCTATATAGTTTTCAGACAATAAATAATGTCTAAAAGTATAAAGAAGAAATGTTATATTTGTTTTTAGACAGTAATCTTTTCAATACAATGCTGTTTACTAGTTTATTTCAAGTGATTAATTGGCAGAAATGTAAATAGAAAGACTTTATTTACTCTTAAATGATAAACTTTCTATTTGTAAAAATAAGCTGCCAAGTTTTGTGTAATTCTTAAACAGCAAACTAATGGCAATTTTTTCTTTATTTATATTGTTCATATAATCTTTAAATAGTAAATAATATCTAGAAATGTGAAAAAAAATGTCATGCTTATTCTTAAATAGTGATCTTTTCAACACAATCTTGTTTACTGATTTACATTTAAGTGATCAGTTGGCAGAAATACAAGTGAAAAAATTTTATTTACTCTCAAGTAGTGAACTTTCTATTTGTAAAGATAAGCCACCAAGTTTTGTGTAGTCTTCAAACAGTAAATTATTAATAATTTTTTCTTTACCTATATTATTTATGCAGTTTTTAAATAGTAAATAATACTTAAAAGTGTAAAAAAAAATCTTATGTTTGTTTTCAGACAATAATTTTTTTAATACAATTTTGTTTACTGGTTTATTCTTAGGTAATTAGTTGGCAGAAATGCAAATAAAAAATTTTACTTACTCTTAGATAGTGAGCTTTTTACTTATAAAAATAAGCTACTAAGTTTTGTGTAATTTTTAAACAATAATTTTTTTTTATCTATATTGTTAATGTAGTTTTCAAACAGTAAATAATACTTGGAAGTATAAAAAAAAGATGTTATACTTGTCCTTAAACAATAACTTTTTTAATACAATCCTGTTTACTAATTTATCTTTAAGTAATTAGTTGGCAGAAATACAAGTAAAAAGACTTTATTTACCCTTAGATGGTAAACTTTCTACTTATAAAAGTAAGTTACCAAGTTTTGTGTAGTTTTTAGACAACAAATTAGTGACAAATTTTTCTCTATTAATATTATTTATGTGATCTTTAAACAGTAAATAATGCCTAAAAGTGTAAAAAAAAAATATTATACTTGTTTTCAAACAGTAAGCTTTTCAATACAGTCTTGTTTATTAGTTTATCTTCAAATGATCAGTCGGCAAAAGTACAAGTGGAAAAACTTCACTTATTTTCAAGTAGTAAACTTTCTATTTGTAATAGTAAGTTATTAAGTTTTGTGTAGTTTTTAGACAGCAAACTGGTGGCAATTTTTTTTATTCTTATTGTTTATGTGGTTTTTAAACAGTGAATATTTCTTGAAAGTGTAAAAAAAAAATGTCATGCTTGTTTTTAGACAATAACTTTTTCAACACAATCCTGTTTACTGGTTTATCCTCAAGTAATCAGTCAACAAAAGTACAAATAAAAAGATCTCACTTATTCTCAAATAGTAAACTTTCTACTTGTAAAAGTAAGCCACCAAGATTTGTGTGGTTTTTAAACAGCAAACTGATAAAAATTAATAATAGTTGGTATTATATGGTCCAATTAAATTCAGATTTAATTTTTCAATTTGTATTTTTTTGTATTATATTACTTACTACTTATTAAGTTAATATTATATTCTCAAGATTTAACTAAATCAACTTGTGATTACATCTAATCCAGTAAAAATATTTTGTAACAGTTACCTTATGTTGTTAAAGGTACAGTATTATTGCAATTTTTGATTAATACATAAAACCCAAAACTTATACAAAAACTCAAATAATTATAGTTTAATACAGAAGTAGCAATAGCAGAAACATGGGCCATATTCTTCGAAACAAAAAAAGTATGTAAGCTATCAGTTAACATTTACAAGACTACTAAGATAGATTAGTATGCATGTATACACACTCATTTTAAATGAAATACTCACATATTATCTGCAGAATGTGATATGCCTTAATGCTAAAACTAATATCTTCTAAGCCTATTTGCAATTAGGATCTGGTTTGCCTATTTTTTTACCTGCACCCACAACTCCACCTTAAACTTTCATAGATTTAATGCCATTGAAAATAACTCCCAATAAGCAACCATATGAGAAAGAAAAACTTCAGCAGTAAGTCCCGTTTTTCTATCTACAGAGGGTGTCCAAAAGTTTCCGAACAAGATTTTATTTAACAATAATATTTATTTTTTTATAAAATAAAACAAAATAAACAACATATTTATAATTTTATAGTAATTTTCTAAATTTTTCCATTAAGTGTTACTAAACGTTTAAGTCGGCGATATTTTTGGTGAGTAAATTAACGTGGACGTCCTGAACAAGGTCTTGAATCAATTGAACCAGTTTCTTTAAATCGTTTTATTGTATCCGAAACTGTTGTCAAGCTGCAATTGACTATGTTGGCAATATCACGATATTTCTTGCCATGCTGTTGTAATAAACATATAGTATTACGTTGAGCAATCATTAATTCTTTTTTTGCTCCCATTTCGTTTTAATAAAAACGACGAAAAAATCTTATATGCGCGTTACATTTCATTTTTATAAAAAACGAGTATGAATAAAATCGATTATGCGCGTCGCGAAAAAACATTATACACGCGTGTTTAAAAAATAAAAAACGCGTAATTAAATAATTAACTAACTTAATTTAGTAATAAACTCGTGCTTTTCTAATTATTCAAGCATGTGGAATGTTACTCCAAAGTTTGTTCGGAAACTTTTGGACACCCTCTGTACTACATATCACTTTACAATAAAAGATTCTTAACTTTGCTCTCTTATTATGATAAATTTATTCAAAACATCTCTATAGTATGTACATCTGGAGAGACAATTGAGGAGTTGTTATTAAAAATTGGAGAGAAACTTGCTGTGAAGGTATTTTCTATGCATGATATTAATTCTGCTGTATAAACATCTGTTTTGGAGAAGTATCTTAACACTATCTTCGAAGAAACAATGGATAATTACCAAACTAAAGTCTAAGCTAAATTGTTAGGGAATGAAGATCAGCGTTTTAGACTTTATTGTGAAAAAGTTCTCATTGACTTGTATGTAAACATTAATATCTATTTGTATATTAATATCAAAGAAGATACCAATAATTGCTTTCATTTAGTTACCATCTTATAGATGTCAATTCTATAATGAGCAGAAAAATAGGGGAACAAAAACACATAGTATATCAAGTATCTTTTTTATTTAAATATTATGAAAGAACTTTTCTTAACCTTGAATTTGATTGTATCAAATTACAAGCTCACACTGCAAAAATAATGAAGTCATCAACCAATTCTGGAATTGTGTAAATGGATATTAAGGCAACAAGATTTTATGATGGATTAGATATTTGGCACATGGAAGTTGTAGGCCCTTCTTATAATCCAAGTGAGAAGCACACCTTAAATAACTTAAAGAAAACACTCCGAATTAATATTCTGAATTTAATTGTAATATTATGGGATTATCTCGATTGTGAAGTAAAACTTGCAGTAAAGATTAGGGTTTTTAGCACCCAGTCAATAAGTAAGTGCATGGTATATGGTTTAGGTTAAGAGGTTGTATTTTTTAATATTCCATTTCCATCACTTTAGACAATCAACTTACCCTTTATGCTCTCAGCATGCTTCCTGATGGACATTTTCTTGTAACAGAGCTTGCTAGAGCCACAATACCTTTCAGTTTTAATGCCCGGAGCCAATATAAAGCTGTCCTCAGGATGATGGCTATCTTTTATGTATGTGTTTAGATTAGGTATCTGATCATACTTTTATTTCTGGTAATTTATATGGTGGTATCTTTTCTGTAGGATGAAATGATAAAGCAGGAGGCGTTAATAGAAAAAATTAATAAATCTGTACTTAGAACTAAAGAAACAAAGGTTCGTGATGTGTTAAGGGTGCCTGAGTTAGAATAAATGTCATTTATTTTGTAATTTTTTACCAGTCAGTTTCTCACTAAGTAATAATCAATTTATTTTATAATATTGTCATTAATTGCTCTTCTAACCCTTTTTTCTCGTTTTCTATTCATGAATGTTGCTTATCTAATATTTTTAAATATTGACTTTCTATTTGCTATGGCTATTCTATTTTTTTTTCTTTTCAATAAGCCACTTTGATGATTAGAAAATATATGATCTGCTATTTTTTATTGAATTGAGATATGCTTTGAAAAAATTTGGTTTACTTATATATGTAATTTAAATAACAAAAACCGAAAGTATAATGTTTACAAATAGATTAAGATTTATTATTTTAATGCTATTAATTAAACAAAACACAACTTTTAAATTTTTCAAAAAAAAGGCTTATCTGTCTTAATTGAATGCAAAAGTTTTTCATTAACATCAGATTGATTTCAATCCAAAAAAATAAAAATTTTATAGGTCATTTGTTTTATTCTAAGAAAAACAAAAAAAAACAATTAATTTATAAATATATATTATATTTGAATTAGAAATTTAAATTGGAAAATCAAAAATTTGATATGGAATTAAAGTATTAATAATAAACTTAATATATATGTGTAGTCAAATACAAAAATGTGAAAAATGCGCACACTAAAATTGGCTAGTAAAAAAATATTCGATTGTAAATGTTCTTTGGGATAATTTTAGTTTATAAAACATAATAATAATTTTTTAGCTTTTTGAATTAAATAAAACTTGGATTTAAAAGGATTGGTAATAGAATTTAAATAGTTGAAAAAAATAAATATTAATTAAATCACAAAGCGAAAACAACTTAAAATAAAACTTATAATAAAACTTACCAATGAATCAAAAAGAAATAACATTAAATTTTATTAAATAGCCGTTTATAATGAAATATCTATAATAATAAACGGTTGTAAAAAAGTTGTTAAAAACTTGCTCAAATTAATAAAGAAGCTTTATCTTGAAAATTTATTTGTTAATTTC
>JAAOMT010000379.1:109692-125526 GCA_016748015.1 Geosiphon pyriformis | reverse complement strand
TCGCAGCTATTTTATCATAATTAGTTTATAAAAACACTTATCATTCCTATAATGAATCACAAATAATTTTAATGACTCGACTTAATTATATCTTAATTTGGTTCCGTGTTAAATTGCAACTTTTAATGTGCTAAATATGCTTAAAGACACTGATTAAAGATAAATGAAAACGTATTTTCTCAGTTAGATGTGAGAAAATATTCTTTTATAATAAATTAATGAAAGAATAAAAGTGTATATTTTATCATATTGAGAAATGAATATAATAAATACTCTAATTAGTATGGCTAATGTTGTATGAAATATTTAAATAGATATTATTTATTTATTTTAAATTATAAGCATATAGACAATTTTTATTAATTTTTTTGTTTTCCATGATTTGGATAAAAGACAAAGGATAAGAGATAAAATATGAATCAATTATTATGAAGAGAGTTTTTTAAAGCTTTATTTGATAGTATGTTAAGAAATTTTTTTTCCACCCAGTTTGTATTTGCATCAGCACTGATACAGTCAATACACCAGAATAAGCAGAGCTTAATGTTTTAACAGATAAATTCCAGAAATACACATTTAAAAGTAAAGTATTATTTACTTTATGCCAAACAATTCATTTAAATAAGTGGTTACCAATTTCTACTGTAAAAGAAAGTTTTTATGCATAATTTATGCATAAACAGAAAGAAACTGTCATTTTCATTAAACAAAAAGTCTAGGAACCAGCATATTCCTTTCTTTAAACATCCATACTGTATCAATTCTAACTTTAGCCAGTCTTATCACTTTTGCCAAAGAAATTTTTAATAATATAATAAGACTATACACATTACTTATTAATCAGAAATATGGAAAAGTTTTATTTGCTCTATTTTATTTTTATTAATAATATTGTAGTATTCTAAAGCTATATATACATAGATTAAGAAATAAAGATCAAGTCACCAAATATATTACTTATAACTCAAATTAAGCAATCTATGGATGTTTAAGTGCTGTATTTGCTTCCAGCATCTTAATTTTTAATTTGTTTATAAAGTTCTGTCTATCATTGGAAAACACTGTATTAAGCTCTTTTAATAACTTGCCTAAATGATAAATGTCTAAAAGAGTTGTGTATATATTATTCTGATCAGATGTGCCATCATCTCAGTCTGTCAATAAGATGTCGAATTCTTTGTTTGCTCTATCTCTATGCTTAAATCAATAAGAACATTTTCATACCCTTTGGAATTATTTGAATTGTAAACAATATTCAATAAATGAATGTTGCAATGAATGTAATTGCATTGATGAAATCTCTTCAGTCCAGTGAGCAAATTGCATGTTATTATCCATGTTGTTTGCTCATTTTTTGGTGGGTGTTCAATTCCACGTGTCTTTAGTTTGATTATATATTCCTCTGGCCAACCTGCTCTAAAAATTGGTCCTTCCAAGACCTGAATGAGTCTATGATAATCTTTAACATATCAACACAGCCATAAAAACCATAGAGTCTACTGTTCAAAACAACTTTTTTAACATACTCTTCAAAGAAAGTAATTGTAGAATTTCTGAGTTTAAGTGGCTTACCAAGAGGGATTACATTAGCAGGAAAAACATTCTTTGTAATCATGGTTTTAAGAATATAAACAATATTAATGCTTATCTTAACAGCTGTGTATCAAACATTGAGATCATCCAGGTAAAGTTTTGTGAACAGTGGAACCAACTAGTACATTTTTAACATATCCAAGAAGATCAGATCTATTTTTTATTGTCATTGGAGTGCTTTTTGAGTTTCTTAGAAAACAAAGTGTAAAATTATTGTTAAAAATGGAAACAAAAACTAATAAACACTAAGAACAGTACACAAAATGAAAACATACTTCTCAGTTCTGTTAAGGAAAAATTCGATTCAAAAATCAGAGTTACTATAAAGTAATTCTAAAAGACATGTGGTCAATATATCCACAGACTCAACCAGCTCTATTTCGGATTCAATTTTGGTAAACCTCATCTCCAAAAGGGCAGCATTTGTTAAAATAAGATAATATTGTCAGTTATAAATAGATTAAAAACAGCTAATATAAAAATCAAGGTCATATTTTTCCTAAGTCCTAGTATAAATACACAGAAAGTTTTGCAAAAAGAGATATTAATAATATCCAGAAACTGGTCAGCATGAGTTGGCAGAGTATCAAATAATTGAATAAGGTTTTTACATAAAAACTTAGTTTTCGAGTTCTATTGTTGAAATTTTTAAAAACCGAGTTTTGGGTTTTATGTATTAATTAAAAATTCTAATAATACTGTACCTTCAACCACATAAGATAACTGTTACAGAAAGCTTTTATTAGATTAGGCGTAATCACAAATTGATTTAGTTGAATCTTGAGAGTATAATGTTAACTTAATAAGTAGTAAGTAATACAATGCAAAAAAATACAAATTGAGAAATTAAATCTGGATTTAGTTGGACCAAAAAATACCAACTATTATCAGTCTTCACTAGTTTGCTGTCTAAGGACCACACAAATCTTGGTGACTTATCTTTACAAGTAAAAAGTTTACCATCTGAGGGTAAGTGAGATCTTTTTATTTGTACTTCTGCAACTGATCACCTAAGCATAAACCAGTAAACAAGATTGTGTTGAAAAGATCACTGTCTGAGAACAAGAATGACATCTCTTCTTCACACTTCCAGGCATTATCTACCATCTGAGGACTGCATGAACAATGTGAGTAAAACAAAAATAGAAAAAAACTTGCCATCAGTTTGCTGTTTGAGGACTACACAAAACTTGGTGGCTTATTTTTACAAGTAGAAAGTTTACCACCTGAGAATAAGTAAGATTTTTCTATTTGTACTTCTGCCAACTAATCACCTGAGAGTAAACCAGTAAACAAAATTGTGTTGAAAAAGTCACTGTCTGAGGACAAGCATGACATTTTTTCTTCATACTTCCAGACATTATCTACTGTCTGAAAACTGCATGGACAATGTGGGTAGAGAAAAAATTGCCACCAGTTTGCTGTCTGAGAACTACACAAAACTTGGCAGCTTATCTTTACAAGTAGAAAGTTTACCACTTGAAGGTAAGTGAGATTTTTCCACTTGCACTTCTGCTGACTGATCACCTAAGGGTAAACTAGTAAACAAAACTGTATTGAAAAGGTCACTGTCTGAAGACAAGCATAACATCTCTTCTTTACACTTTCAGACATTATCTATCATCTGAAGACCACATAAACAATATGAGTAAAAAAAGAATAGTGAAAAAAATAGCAGGCCAAATATTTCTAATCATCAAGATGGCTTTTTTAAAAGAAAAAAAATAGAATAACAGAAATAAAAACTCAATATTTAAAAATATTAGGTATTGAATTAATATTACACATAGAAGGCACTTTCACAGCAAGTTTTTTTTCAATTTTTGATGACAACTTTTCAATTATCTCCCTAAATGCACATACTATAGAGACATCTTAGATAAATTTACCATATAAAGAAAAAAAAGTTAAAAATCTCTTATTGTAAAGTGATACATAGCAGATAGAAAAACAGAATTTATAGCTAAAGTTTTTCCTTTTCATATGATTGCTTATTGAGAGTGGTCTTCAATGACATTAAATCTATGAAAGTTTGAGATCAGATAAGTGACAAGAGCTAAACAATCATTGAAAGTTAGAAGAAATAAAATAAAATAATTTTCCAAACTGCTATTCCAAAACAAAAACACAATAAATTTTCTTTAGTAAGACTGCTGATCATTGCCATCTGACATCATGATGGTGATTTGATCAGTAGTCTTACAAAAGAAAATTTATATGTTATTCAAACAAGTGTCTTATTCTTTTATTCCACCAGCAACTTTTCATTCTATGTTTTTTTTACTATTAGAACTATTGTATATTTTGGAGGAATTAAGCAAGCAATAGACACATCAAGTAATAAACAAAGCAGAACATGCGGAAAAAGTTACAATAACATGCCAAGAAGGTGAAGGTCAAAATTTTCTATGATTTGGTTAAAGTAAATTAAATTATATAGTAGTATTTTTTAGCAAGTTCGAAATACATTGTATATATTGTTTGATAGTTAAACTTGAAATATAGGGGCAATCATTTGTCTTTCGAGACAAAGTTTAGAAACTGATTGAACTTTTCCTCACAAAGTTTTACTTTATATATTTTACCTTCAAGAATGGATTACCAAATTATTATTGTTTTTTAGTAAGGAGAAAAAGATCCAATACACTTTCTAAAATCTCTGAACTATCTATAGGATAAGAAATTTTTTGCATATATCCTTCTTATTCTTCTTGAAATTTATAACTCCTTGAAATCTATTACCTCTTTAATATCTACATATTTTCATATTTATTATATATATTTTTTTAGCACAAAACACAAATAGAAACTTTTAAACTTACAAAAAAAGAAATCCGTAATTATATTTGGTTATTTTGGGTTTCTAAAGACTTTAAAACTGATGATTTTAAATCAGCCAATATATTGCAACCATTTACATTCTTTAATCTAAGGTCTACATTCATCAAAAAACTTTTAAAAAATAAATTTCAAAGACATATTACCAAAATAAATTCAACCAATTTAATTTCCAATGACAATAAAGAATTCTTAGTACTCACTCAATATTTAGAGTTGTTAGAATGTGAGATTTTTCATGATAAAGACCCTTTAGATCAAAACTTTTCAGAACTGTGAGAAAAGTTTGAACAGTGGACAGGTTTTGAAAAGACTAAAAAATTTTGACACTATTGCTGCCATCTATGAAAAAAAACAAGGCACATGTATGAACTACATATAAAAGCCCCAAAAAATCTTATAGAACTTTATAATATCCTGAATTTATTCCTATGTTATCCAAATGATAAACTTTTTATAGCAAATAAAACAATTAAGAAGGTTGTAAATGACATCTATCTAGACGGTTACAAGTATGTTTCTAAACCTAAGTGTTTTAAAAATGCAATTGATAAAATGATGATAGATTTCTCTGACCTTAACAACCACCTGGCCATAAAAACTGCATGAATGACAGTAAATTAATATTATAAACACAACTTTAGTGAGCCTTTTCATCGATTTAATCAATTTTTCAAGGATTTAATAGAACATTTTGGTTGTTTTACTAATAATAACAATATATTATATGTTACTTTAAATACTATTTTTATACATTCCTAGGAGTATGGTAAATGTGTTCAAGATTTAATTTGAAGACTTCAGCCACTTTCTGATAAAGTAAACAATTATCTTAACAATGCATATCTGGCATTATATGCTAAAATAAAAAAACTCAACTTAGATCCTAACACTCCTAAATTTTTTGGAGTTTTCTCCACTATTAGTATTAACTTTAATAAAATCTGTCAATTTCATCGAGATTTAAAAGATTATTATAATACATTCTGTATTGTCTGCCTTCTTGGGACATTTGAGGGTGAGCATCTAGCATTTCCTGAACTAAAGTTGGCAGTTATGGTAAAGCAAGAACAGAAAATCACTTTTCAGTCATGTTATTTAGTTCATAGAAATTTTCTAATAATGATTAAGTTAAAACATAGCATTGTCTTCTATATTTATGACACTATTATAAAACAAAAACGGAAATTTGGCTCTCTTTTCAATGATGGAGATTTTAGATAATACTTACTTAATTGTGAATAATATTAAAAGGCACAATAAGAAACCGCAAAAATATTCTCCTCCTAAGTTGGATTCTCAAAAATTTACAATAAAATTAAAAACTATAAGCAGAATCATCTCAATAAGTATAATAAATTAGCTCATTGAAATTTTATAATAAAATATATTGTATTAATTTATGTTTTTTATTGCACAGTATAGAAAATAATGTTTTTATAATAATAAGTTATTGCTGTGTAGACTTAAGATGGCTATATAAATATATTTTAATCTGAAATTTAAACCAACTGTTGTATCTAAAAAAAAATTAATTAACTATATTTCATATATTTGAAACCAAATATGTAGATTTTTCAAATTTATAAATCTTAATTGTTCTAAAACAATACTCTATTTCTAATTATCTTCTTTTATTATTATTATTAACAAATTTCAAGTCCATATTTTTAATTAATTTGTTTTTTTTTATTCTATTTTTAGCTTGGCTATTATATTGAATTTTTTTTAATATATAATTAAAAAAATTTACAAGTTTCAAACTGGTCAACTTATTATTTTCAAAAACTCTTAAAAACCTAGAATACTATTTTTTAAATATGAAACTCTTATACACTTCATTATTAATTTGCATATTAAAATATATATATAAAACTTTTCTAATTTGTGCTTTAAAAAAATAAATTTTGCCTCTGGTCTTTATATTAATTTTTATTTGAAATCTTTATATCTAAATTAATAGGTTATTTGATAAATGCTAATTAATTGTAAATTCATGATGTTTCTTTGGGTATTATGTTTTTGAATTAGTTTATTGTATTTAAGTAACAGTGGTTAAGCTTTTATTTACAGATCTGTTAGAACTATTTGTTTAAGCAAAAAGACAATAGAAAATTTATTTGATGTCTTTGAGTACTAAAACAACTTAGATTATTTATAGTTAAACAACATTAGTTCAAGGAAAAAAGAATATAAAAAAAAAACTGATTATTGTGATTTACATTTGAGAAAAACTTTACCACATAATCAAAATTAGGTAGAAAGGAAATATTATTTATTAGATGAAAGAAAATACCTTTATAAAGTTCAATATAAACATATTTGCACAGATTTAATAGTATTAATTACAATTAAAATATTTTCTTTGGCCAAACTTGCAATAGCAATATAAAATTAATATTTAAAGTAAAAAATTTCTAACACTAACATTGAATAAGCACTTTTGAATAAGAGACAGCAATAAGAATATAGCTATTTACAAAAATATATATTATTTTTTTAAGTTTTGTATCTTGATTAATAAAATTCTTTTTCCTAATTTTTTGTTAAGTTTTCAACAAGTATTTCAAATTTTTTACTTTTGCCAGTTGTGTCAACATGTCATTTATAATCTGCTTTTCCAATCTGCTTTTTTTTAATACCCTTTATTAAACATTGCTTTACTGTTCAATGTTGCAATTTTTTTCTTGTTATTACCAAAATTTTGAGCATTTTTAGCATTCTTTGGCTTTCTATACTTATTTAAAATATTTAATAAAACTGGTTTTTGGCTTTTTTTTGCCGTTTTTTCACTACTACTGCTACTAACAAAAAGCTCTTAAACAAAAAACTTATAATTTTGTTTCTTAACATTGTTCAAGTTAAATATTTTTAAGTTTACTTAAAAAATTAGAGAATTTTAACCAAAAATGTAAACTTTAGTGATTTCTTGAATTTTGGTGATTTAGAAATTAAAAATTTATATAAATTTAAAAATTAATGGTTTGATTTATTATAATAACTAAATGTATTCCAAGTTCAATGTAAACATTAAAATTATTGCTAGAAAGACCATTAAATCAGTTTCTTAATTTTAAAAAATAATTATTATTTATTATTTATTATTTATTATTTTGCTTTCTAAACCAATCTTTTTTAAGATTGGCAAAAAACTTATTGGTTAGCCAAAACTATATTTAAAGATGAATTATTATTTACATCTTTATAAAATCAGAAAAATGATTAAAAAATTCTAATATAAACTTTTCCAAAATCATATAGTATAATAAAAACTATATTTATTAGAATTGTAAATTATTTAGTTAATTTAAATTTTTAAGTTTTTCTGTATATTTAATATCTATAATTATTTTTCTCATATTAATTTTGCTTGTCAATAATGATTGAAAAATAATTTGCACTATTGCTCCTAGTGAGATTTTAAAACAATTTTAAAATTAATTTTGTTAATAATTTTGGTTGTAAAACCAAGATATCTTTTTCTAAATATCGTAAATCATATTTAGCATCTATTTTGTGGGCTTTTTCTGGTTTAATTTTTTGCTTATTGTTGTTAAAATACTTGAGTTGTAATGCAAATAAGCTTTTGATAAGATAAATTAACATTATTGAGATTTTTTTTTCTAATTTTAATTTTTTAAATTCAATTTTATATTTATTTTCTTTAGTAAGTAATGGTATGCTAATAATATAGTATTTTAAACATTACTGGTTATTGTAAACATAATGTATTTTTCACATAATTGAATGTTTATTTGTTTTAAATATTGAATTTGGGTTTTTTTTAGTAAGTAACAATAATTAAATATTATATAGTATAATTCAACTTTATTTTTGTAACTTAATCTAGCAAATTCTAAGATTTACTCAATGTATTCGACTTTTTTAGATTAGTATTTTTTTTATACTATTAGCAATAATAATTACTGTTTGAATTGGTTTATTAACATCTTGTTTGAGTTTTGTATTAACTGATAAATAATAATACTTTTAGTAAATTTAATATTTAAGATTAACCAAATTAATTTTCTTTTAATTTTAACTTTAGGGTACATTATAGTAATTGTTTTTTGTTCAAAAATAGTTATATTATTTAACAAAAATGGTGATTTATCGGTTTTAAATTGAAAAATATTAGATAAGTTATTGTTTTGAGCTATTTTGGCTAATAAAATTTTAATATTGTGAAAAAGGCTTTGTGTTTAAACTGCAATTTTATTGCAAAAATGCAGTTTAATAAAAATTTTGGTCTTTAAATATAGTAAGATAGCTAATTTGTGTGTAAAAATAGCAGAGTTGTTGATTGTTAATTCATAATATTAATAAGTATTTAGCAATGCTTTTTGATATGTTAAAAGTTGTTTAACTAAATATGAAGTTTTTGGAAATAAATAATGCAAATATTTGCACTAATGACTTCTGATTTTACATTTAAATAGTAAAAGTAAGTTTTTAAAAAGATTTTATTTAACTTTTGTAATATTGTAATTTTTAAAGAAATAATTATTGACTCAATTTTTTATGTATTAAAAAAGCATTTTCTTAACAACTTTGATTCTATATTGTATTCCAAATTTTTGTTTGCAGCAGATGTAAATTGACTGATAATATTCTAGAATTTTTATGTCAAATATGATCTTCAATTTAATTTAATTGTTGTTGTATTGTTCTTAAAAAAGCACTTAATGTTATTAAAAGTTTTTTATCTTTTTTTTTTAATGTTATCAATGTTGTTTTACTGTTAATTCTGTTATTAATAGAAGCTGGTAAATCTTCAATAAGCTAATTTATCTTCCAAAGTATAAAAAGATACTTTGGACTATGTTTGTTGTTAGACTTATAATGGAATGGCCAAATTTCATGTGAATTACTAATGTAGTTACTTTGCAGTAAAGATTAACTCTTTTACAAGAATTTTTAAGCTGTAAGCTCCTCAATAATATGTAGTTATTTTGCTGTAAAAGTCAACTTTTCTACAGAAAATCTCAACTGTAAACTATCTAATAATATAAAAGAATTAAAGAAAATTTAAAGAAAAAAAGTAATAAAATTACATTCCAAGAAGTCATTTCTAATTCAAGCCTGGAAGTACTAACAGTTACTGAAATTAGTAGCTAATCAATTTTAAAATGTTAGTTTTAATTATTGGTAATTTTGAAAGAGTAATAATTAAGAATTTTGAATTTTTAAAGTGAATTTTTATTTGAATAGATTTGTAACAATTTTCTGAATTGAAATTGATACTAAGAAAAATAATTCTAGTTAAAATATATTTTCTTCAAAAGAAAGCTTTTTTTTTATACAACTTATCATAGTACTATTCTATGGCTTAGCACTTTTTTCTTTTTGTAATATCCAAATAGTAGCATTATTACAACTAGTGAATTTGTACTAAGAGATTTCATATACATAATATGCCATTATAAGTTATCTAAGAATTCGATATGAATTTTTGAATGCATCACATTGAAACATATAAAATTTATATGAGAAATACAACACATCTGAATTTAAAGTATGGAGTTCAATGTGCATTTAAAAATTCTGTATTATATATGTAGACTCATAATTCCTAATGAATTCCAAATGGTTTTCTATGCAGTCTTGACATATACGAGATGAGATTTTTAATATGCTCCTGATTATTACATATGACTTCATAAAATTCTGAACACATTATGTAAAATTTCAGACACAATTTTCTCATAAGGCTAAATTTTTAGATGGGCTTTGATCTGATAGATATGATAAAAAGCTAAAATTGGCATAGGAATACCAAGAATCTCAATATTATAGTGTTTATTATTTATACTACTAAACTGATGGTAAAAGTAATTTGACAAATCAGCAACTGCAAGACAAAAAAAACGGGATATATGTAAGTGAAAAGATATAGATCTCATTGAGATTCCACATACAGCAGACCCTTCTCCTATATTCTGCATATATTGCGAGAGAAAAGTTACTTGCGAAATGATAATTTATCAAAGGGCACATAAGTGTCTTTGCTCTGCAAATAAAAAATTCGGTATATATATAGCAATAAAGATCTTTAATTTTTGATCTAATATTTAGTACTTATCTTTATTAAAATGAAGCTTGATCGAGTTGAGAAAATAGTTTTGAATGTAGATAAATACAAACATTTAGAGAAGTTTAATGGATTAAATTTAACATGCCAATGGTCATTTACTATGGTGGTTTCAGGGCAAACTAGATTGGGGAAAACTAATGAAGTTATTAGTCTTTTACTTGGAAACAAGATGTATCGAATATTTAATAGGAAAAAAGGTGGAATATACTATATTAAAAATGATAATCTGGTTTTGATTGGACATTATCTTAAGGAGCTGAAATATAGATACCTAAAGGATTGTTACTGAATAATTTTAAATAGTCCAAAGTAATATCAAGAAAATATTACATTCTGATCAATGAAGTCTGAAAAAATACCAAAAATTGATGAGTTTTCTTCCGAAAGAGGGACAGTGATTATATTTGAAAGTCTATGTACTGAGCCTAAAAAAATACAAGAGAAAATTGTCCCTTACTTTACTAAGAGACATTACTTTAACATTAGTTCAATCTATGTAACACAAAGTTTTTTCAACTGTCCAAAATTAATAAAAAAGAATCTGAGTTATATTATACAAATTTGCAAAGCTGACAATTTGTTGACTAGACCAAAAGAGGACCCTTTTTATTTTTGCAAAGGTTAGAACCAGCCATTAAAGCTTGATAGTTAGATTCTATTATGATGAAACTTGAAGATTGTAGAACAATATCACTTTGTGCTTTCCATAAAGAGCGAATCTCCAACTCATAGAATACATCTTTTAAATTGGATGAGTAGAGCTTGATATTATGCTTTCAATTATAAAAGACACTTGTAAAATCTATTTCGAGATATATCTATATAAATCTATTTTGGGTTGCACGACTTTAGACTAGATCATGTGGCTGATAAATCAGACTGCACTCCATATTATCTGGAAAAAAAATAACCAACGTGATTACACCTAAAATAACCAAGTTCTTATTATTACAAATAGAAATACAAAGCAATCATTTATAGTATTTATATTCTAAAAATATGCAGTTTTTCTATGCTTAATAGATCCTAATGTTTTCTTGGATCTTCTCTGTCTCTTTTTGTTTTGTTCGTCAGGTATTTCTTTTCTAAGTGATGATATGGTGATACTTTTTTCGACACGATGCGTTTTACTTATAGGTACTTGCATTAACAGAGATAAATTAACGACCAGGATATTCTATATAAAATAAAATTACTTTTGTTGTACATATAAATAAAATTTGATGTATTAGAATAAATACCCGTAAATTCAACAATAGTTCAACAAATTCAGGTAAGGTTGATAAAGCTTGTTTAGACCACTGTATTGGAATTTGGGTTTTTTTCAGATGATAATATCGGTGTATATCGAGATTGTCTTTGATAAGTACATTCAATTGGATCTCAGTCCCTATAATATCATATTTTGTTATTAAATTGACAAACAATGAAAAATTCTGAAATAATCTTACAATACCAAGACTTTACCTGCTACCTGAATTCCTACAACACCAAATTGATCATTTTCTAGTTTACACCCTTGTCGTACCCAAAAAAGTCCATCATTCAATTCCCTCCACAATTTAATTTCATCTTCCTTTTTTTTGGTATCACTACATAATAAACGTGAGCATTCACCAAATACCAGCTCAAATATCCTGCCTTCCTGTTTTTGTAAGTACATAAAATCTGGTCGTTTTCTGAAATATCCATCCTCTTTCCTATCTGCACTGGCAATGCTTTGTCGCTCCGCACTATAGTAATTTTCTAAAAATGTGAATTTGGTGGTGATAAATATATTATCACTTATAATAAACAACTTACGTGCTTATAAATCCAAATTGCCTATATGGAAGCCCTTTCAATGATGCTCGAATCAAAGGAATTATTATGTTTGTTATGTATGTTTCTTCACTTTGTGTTTTCATAAGTTCTGGTCCAAATGCTGGATTCATCCAAACATCATCCCTGATAATCAATAATATAAAATTATCAATTCAAGGATTCTATAACTTTATCCGTTTTGAAAACTACTTACAATACATCAAGAATATTATCTGTAACCCCCATAAGAATTTCGTCTGACTCTTTCCATTTCTCATTATGCACAAGTTTTATACATAAATCTTTAGTATATTTTTCTGAAAACCTTAATACGAACTCATGGCATTTATCTTGGACCGAGTTTGGGAGTGTGACGACCATATTATGTGCTGGTTTCTGTTGAAAGATCAATTTAATTAAAATTTTAATTACAACAGAGAAAAACGAAGTTATTCTTACCAAAAACTCTTGATGCTGTTTAGGTGACAAATTTTCTACAATGATGGAATCATCACTTATAATTCGACTAGCTAGAGGATCTTTCCAGGTTAGATTTGTAATGGAAATATTTTTCATGTTTTCATAGAGTTCCACAGAAAGGGAAGAAGAATCACTTGAAAGTCTCCCTTGTAAATATCTTCTATTTTTCTTTATCGTATCATTATCAAGAACTTGTTTACTCTTTATATATATATACATATTAGTTTAAATTCATAGATATTATTGTTACAAAAAGTAATCTGTCATACCATTTTTAACGCCTTGATATCACGTAGACTACAGATGGTTTCATAGGCGCATTCAAACTGATGCAGAATAATATTTTGTTAGTATAACTTGATAATGTATATATTATCTCCCTCCATTTGCACGCACAATCAGAAATATCCTAAAGTTGTCATCCTTGTTCGGCCGCCACAAGGACTCTAACTTATCTAAATATTACTCCACGGAGTCGAAACACCTTTCACTACGTTCGAAAGTCGCAACTTGATGTACTTGTAGGCTCGGGTATTTATTTTGACTTTGTCAAGTGATATCTGCGTTGTCATCATAATGTATAAAAAATGTCTAAAAAAGAGAATAACTAACCTCTAAAGGAATATTAGAAATCTTTCTAAAGCGTTCAGAATCTTCACCAGCAATGTTTTTCATGGACCGAATTGCATCAATTGTCAGCTTTAAGAGTTCATCTTTTGATATTGTTTGATCGTCTTCTGTGCCTATATAAATTACTGACCCTGCTGTGACATGCTTCACTGGTTCATCTCTCATAAAGTCAAAAATTTTGTTAAATACAATAGTCGACATATTTTCAGTTGTAAAAGTTTTTGAGTAGAGAGCAATAAATAAACATAATGTAGATATACTGTTATTTTAAAACGTTTTTCTCTGTCTCGTCCAAGTATGGGAATAGTAGATTTGGGAAAAAAAAACTTCACAAAGAAAATGCATGAGTCACGAGCTAAAACAATCAGCAGTCTACTAGCTAGCTTATGATTGGCAAGTCCGAATCGGCACTATTCACAATATCTGTAGCACATGAGATCTGTTTCACAGAAACTCGGGTTTAGCAGTATTTTATTTACTCGAAGGGACATATACAAAAATAAATTGGTATAAGGAGAGGAAATCAAAGGTTTCGCGAGTCGCTGACTTATCTCCGATTCCGTGAAGCGGATAAATTAGCATATATAACACGTGCGAAAAACTCGACTTTAGTCGAGGCAATTATCGTTTATAGAATATATGCGATCAGACGCGCGTAACTACGAACCATGGATTTTACTCTATGGACACGCGTGTTAGAGCAAGAATCGTGAGAGATTTCGGGGTTGCGGAGCAACGAGGTTAAGCCTCCCTAAATTAAAGATAAGTATTTTTTATTACCTCGTTATATACTGTATTTACTATGGCCTGAATAACTAGAAAAAATTTTTAATTTCCTAGCCGAAGACAAATCGCTATATCCCGCTTTATTCATTTTCCCTTGCTTCACCATAACTGCCAACTTTAGTTCAGGAAATGCTAGATGCCCACCCTCAAACGTTCTGAGAGGGCAGACGATACAGAGTGTATTAAGATGATCTTTTAGATCTCGATGAAATTGGCAGATGCTATTAAAGTTAATACTAATAGTGGGGAAGGCTCCAAAAAATTTAGGAGTGTTAAGACGTAAGTTGAGTTTTTTCATTTTAGCGTATAATGCTGGATATGCGTTGTTAATATAATTGTTTACTGCGTCGGAAAGTGGCTGAAGTCCTCGAATCAAATCCTGAACACACTTACGATGCTCCTGGGAATGTGTAAAAGCAGGATTCGAAGTGACATATGGTATATTATTATTATCGGTAAAACAACCGAAATGTTCTATTAAATCCTTGATGAATTGGTTAGATCGATGAGAAGGCTCACTAAGGTTTGTTTATAATGTTGATCTACTATCACTCGTGCAGTCTTTACGGCCAGGTGGTTGTTGAGATCGAAGAAATCTATCATCGTTTCACCAATTGCATTTTTAAAACACCTAGGTTTAGAAACATACTTGTAACCGTCTAGATGAACGTCACCCGCAATCTTCTTAGTTGCTTCATTCGCTATAAAAAGTTTATCGTTCGGACGGCATAGGAACACATTCGGGATATCATAAAGTTCCATAGGACTTTTTTGGGCTTCCATATGTAGTTCGTATGCGTGCTTTGTTTTTTTTCCATAGGTGATAGCAATGATGTCGAAATTTTTATTCTTTTCAAAACCTGCCCACTGTTCAAACTTTTTCCACAGTTCTGAAGAGGTTTGATCTAAAAGGGTCTCTAGCGTGAAAAATTTCATACTCCAACAACTCTAAATATTGAGTGGGTACCGAGAATTCTTTATTGTCATTGGAAATTAAATCGGTTGAATTTATTTCGGTAATGTCTTTGAAATTTATCTTCGAAAAGTTTTTCGATAAGATCGTCAGGTTTAATGTCCTCATAAACCCAACATGACCGAATATAATCACGGATTTCTTTTTTTTGTAAGTTTGCAAGTCTCCGCTTGTGTTTTGTGCAAAGAAAAAAATATATAATAGATATGAATATATGTAGATATTAAAGGGGTAATATATTTCAAGGAGTTATAGATTTCAAAAAGAATAAGAAGGATACACACAAAAAATTTCTCATCCTATAAATAGCTCGGAGGTTTTAGAAAGCGTATCGGATCTTTCTCTCCTTGCTAAAGGACAATAATAATTTGGTAACCCATTCTTGAAGGTAAAATATATAAAGTAAAACTTTGCGAGGGAGGGTTCAATCAGCCCCTAGACTTTGCCTCGAAAGGCGAATGATTGCCCCTATACTTCAAGTTCAACTGTCGAACAATATATGCAATGTATCTCGAAGCCGCTAAAAAATATTAACTATATAATTTAACTTACTTTAACCGGATTGTAGAAAATCTCGACCTTCGCCTTCTTGGCATGTCGTTGTAACTTCTTCCGCTTTGAGAGGGTCGGTCCGTTT
>JAAOMT010000379.1:86868-109208 GCA_016748015.1 Geosiphon pyriformis | reverse complement strand
ACGAATCATTGCTTAAACAGGATTTTTTCTAAATAACATGTCTTTAATCCTCTTTGGTTGAATACTTGTGAGTTTTAAGCTAATTTAGCCATTTGAATCAGTTTACTTCATTAAAAACTGATTGGATTTTAGGTGTTTTAGCACCTTTCTTATTGCTTGATTTCCTGGAGAATTTGATCTTCAGAATGGTTATCAACAATATATGTTTAATCACTATTGTTTCTTCTTAAATAATCATTAATTCCAATCGCTTAAAACAATTTCTAACACAAATACTGTCCAATAATAATTGACAAACATATTCTCTTTCTTGGGTGTTTTTATCAGTTAAAATTTGTTTTCACCAAATCTTTTTGGCAACCCATTTGTGCATATATTTCGAACTTTCAATTAAAGATTAAATTAAACCATGACAAATGTCTTTTATTATTAAAAATAACCAGGTGCAATCTAAGGTTATTAGTATTATTGCCACCTTTAGGATAAGCAATTTACCCTATAATTTGTTTTAAGTTACATGTGAATCAATGATGATTCATATGTGTTTGCCCAACCTGAGCTAAACAATACGAATATTAATATATATTCTTTCAGTGATTCCTCCACAACTACTTTAGTTATATAAGAATCTATAAACAAAGCTAAAAAAGTTAAAGATTGGAAATTCTCCGAAAATTTTCTTGTAGTTATTTATTATTATTATTATTATTATTATTATTATTATTATTATTATTATTATTATTATTATTATCATTATTATTATTATTATTTAGATAATACAATATAAAAAAGCTGTTAAGTTCATAAAATGTTTGAGTCCAAAGTGATTTCTAAAATACGACTCTTAATTTTATTACTTTGGGATTAGATTATTTCATTAATATAACCAGTTTTTTGAATTAATTTAATTCACTAGTCAACAGGATATTCAGCACAAAGTTTTTTATATTGAAATTTTTTATTTTCTAAATAACAATTGTAAAAACTTAAACCTAAAAGATAATTTAATTTACTTTATTTAATATAAATTTCTAATAAAGTGTTTATTTGTAATATAATCAAAAAAAAATAGAATGCCACTTTTTTACAATAAAAACTAGCTTTTTTTCTATTTATCTGGTTTCAAAAAATCAAATGTAGGCTTACAGTGAAAAAATTATACATTATTTATATTACAAAAATTTCTATATTGAATAAAATAAGTTTTTAATTTACTATTTAACATAATATTTAACACAAAGTTTTTAATATTAAAATTTCTCATTTTTTAAAAACGGCAATTGTAAAAACTTAAATAGATATTTTTAATTTAACTTATTTAATATAAATTTTTGATAGAGTGTTTATTTATAATATAATTATAATATAATTAAATATAGGCTTATTGTGAAAAAAGTTATATGTTATTTCTTATAAGCTATAATATACTAAGAAAATTCAATAGATATTTTGGAATATTTAATTAACTTACTAATTTGGTTAATTAATAATAAGATTTAAAAAAAATATTCAAATATATATAAAAAATTAAACTAATTTTTGGTTTTTAAGTAGATTAAACATTAATTATTAAATACTTTTTGGATTAATTAATTAATTATTTGTTATATAGTTTTATTTGTTTTGCTGTATTATATATATATATTTTTATTATTTTTATAAAATAAATTTATCTTATTTAAATGTTTAAGCTTTTTAGATAATTCAGCTAAAAAATACTTATATAAATTTTTTTTTGCTTAATTACAAGTTAATTAAACATATATTTAAAAATTTTATTAATGTAAATTGAAAAAAGAAGATGTTAATTAATCAGTTTTATTTTGGTTTTAATTCTAATAAAAACAAAAGTTTTTATTAAGATTTTAATTATTTTGTAAATATTTAAATATTTAAATCAAATTTTAATGTAATTGTAATAATTTTAATTAATTTTAATATTATTTCTTGTTTTATTAATAAAAATTAACAATTTAACAAAATATATTGATTATAAATAAATATTATTTTATATTATTAAAAATTATTATTAATCAATTTATTATTTTTGAGAATATTAAATAAAAACTTTTTAATTAATTTTTAATATTATAAAAAGTTTATTTTATGTTGTTATTTTTAAGTTTTTTGGTTATAGTTGCATAATTTAAAAAAACACAAAATTAAGTTAATTAATGTTTTTAAAATAATAAATAAATATCTACTTAAAAAATTATTAATATTATAACAAAAAACATCTTAGTAAATTTAAGTTATTTTAATTAACTTATTATATACTTTTTTTATTATTTCTACAATACAAAAGAATGTAAGTGTTTTAAAAATTTAAGTTATTATATAAATAAATTTTATAACAGATTTGTTTTTTATTAATAAAAAAGATTCGATTTTTATAATAATCAATTGGTAAACTATAATAATATATAAAAAAACGTTAATCTTTAAAAATATTGTTCAATTAATTTTCCAAAATATTATTAAACTTTATAGTTTTTCAAATAAAATAATTTTGGATTATTAGTTTTATTTTTAAATTAATAATTAAAACTAAATATGTTAATTAAATTTTAAAGTAATATCTGTAATAGTTTGTCAATTATCAACAAAATAATTGAATTTAAATACAATAAAACTAATTTTTTAATAAATAAATAATAAATTTAGTAAATTATGGTCTATTTATTTGCATATAATATAAATTAACCATTGTTTAAATAAATTTAACAATAAAATATTTTATATTAAATACAACTTATATGTAAATCTATGTTAATTTAATGTTTTAATTAAATATCTTATTGTTATTTACAATTAATTTTTAATAAGATTTTTTACAAAATTAAAAGTTGAAATGTTTTTATTTTTAATTAAACTTTTTTTTATAGTATTTATTTTAAATTTAATAATCTAAATAATAAATATTTTATTGAGTTTTGTTATATTATAATATGTAAAAACAAAAACCAAAAAGTAATAAAAATATTTATATAAAAAAACTAAAATATAATTTATAAATAATTTGAAATATTAATATAATTTTAAATAATTTTGTAAAACTTATAAGATTTATATATTAAAATTAAATAAAATATTAAATATTAAATTTTATAATTAATAATAATAATTTATATAAAATAAATATAAATTCAAATTAATTTATAACTGAAAAAAAAAATTTTATAATTAAAAAAATTTTTATTAATTAATATATATATTAGCCAATAATTTTTTTATATTAATTTTTATTTTTATTTTTTTATTAAATGCATTTAATGAATAAAATCTAACTATTATCTAATACATAAAGCCATACTAAGAGACTCAAACTAAATATGGTTTATGTGCTTGCTATATGTGGCCAGCCACTTGGGCCAGACAAAACATTACTATACACCTATAATAACACATGAATCACAATCCAACTCAGAAAAAAAAAGACAAGACTTATGACACCCAAAGCTAACTGTAAAAAAATTGGCAATGCTAAGCATTCTAACTATACTATCTAATATTATCTGCACCATACACTGTGTGAGACCTGACACCAGTTTACCATCTCTAACCAAACCAGTCCTCTCTATATCTACCCTATACTTAGATCTCACCAGCCAAATTCTAGAACAATGCAACTTAACAAAACGTCTCACATAATTGACAACAACACTCACAGCCTCTTTCTTATTATTAAAAACTCCAACAGCTTCTGCACACCAATCCTTCATGACAAATCTTTTACACACAACCGAGTATAGACCAATGTCTGAAGAACAAAGACCAAGAAACCACAAAACAGCAGAAGAAGACAAAAAATTAACCTCTACCAAAGAAATCCATAAAGCAGAAGCTTCAGCCAGAATTTCCTCCCAAACACCAACATCTAAGGCACACAAAAAGACATGATTAAGCAGTTTCATCTCACCACAAAGCAAACACTGCACATCAGGATAGCTCTTATTATACAATTTTTTTTTAACTGCTACTGAGAACTGTCAGTGAACAGCTTTCATCAAATACAAATGTAGAATAGAAGACTTTTGAAGTGGCCTTCCAGTCAACACTTCCAATCAACACACTCAAGATAATATCATGACCAGCCCCAGCTTCCCAATGAGCATGACAAACAAATCTGTACAAATTTTGAACAAAATACCAGGCATTACCAAATACAACCGTGTTCTTAGCTATCAAGAATCATTCATGAACTCCCACTGGCAAAAAAAACTGAGAGCATATAGCAATACCAGCTGCAGCATTAGCTTTCTCATTGCCACAAACCCCAGAATGTTTTTTAACCTTTATTCACTTTACATTGAGATCTTTCTCGTAAACCAAATTGAAAATATGATGCCTTTTTACCCAACATAAAGCACGGAAGTTGGAAACAGCAGTAAACATTTCAGATACATAAGCATCAATGATAGCTTGACTGTCAGTATGCACCACTACCATACAAAAAGATGAACAGCACTCTAGTGCCAAAGCTATGGCTTGCAACTCGGCTAAAGTAAAAGACAACAAACCCCAAACCCTTATTCCAAGATTAAGATCCACAGCAGAAAAGTACACAGCTGTACCACTGAAAACATTAGCTGAGCCAAAATTTTTTAATGAATCATCTGTAAAAACGTCAAATGAACTAGACCAAATCTCGTGCAAGCTACTCTGCACAACAAAAAACTCCTGAGAATCTAAAATGTTTAAACCATGAAGTTGATTAGTCTGTGCTATATTTGATAACACTGAGCCATTAGTACATAGAAATTGAGATGTTTATCTGAACCAGAAAGGGACAGAATCTCTCAGATTAAGCTTTTTTTACTGCCAAAAAGTTTTCTAGTCTATTACCTGCCCTTTTTTATCCAGCAGCCTGTCACCAAATACAACACCAAAATACTTTAAAGAGTGCACAGAACTGAAGTAAAAAGTGTTTCCCAATACCATCAACATAGGAAAAACACCAGGACTATGGAAGGCATTAGGCAGGTTATTCACCAAAGACAGTTTATTGTACAAGAAAATTTTTACTATACCAGCCAAAAAATTGTTCACAGAACTAACACGTAACCTGACAGGAAACTGTAAGAGATTAAAAAGAGCCCAGCCCATAATCTGCAAGTCCAAAAATCTATAATTGAACAAGTGCCCCAGAATGCCCAAAGCATTAGAAAAAAAGACCACAGTAGCTAATTTACTCTCAAACTGAACCTGCTCAAAGGTTTTCAAACCATACAACAAAGAGTAATGTAAAGCCACATTGGGAAAGTCACAGGAAAGACAGGCCTTAAGCTTTAGACCCTTCCTAATTATGACATCCCACTTGTGACAAACATTTGATGAAACAAAACTGAACTGAATCTGATAGCTAACAATAGGCTGCAAGACCACTAACACCAAATATGAAAACTGCTTATCAGTAATAGTCTTCTTCAACACAACATTAACAAAAAAACAAACATCAGAATGAGCTTTGGCAACACTTGGCTTGAACAGTCCCTTAATAAACAAAAAAATTTCTAGATAATGATGCACTTCACCTTTTTTGGCAATCGAAATTGGCTAACCACAAATATTCAAAGAAGCAATTTTAATGCCTTAATTAATGGGGATAGCAACTGTCTTATCATTGTTGATGGAAATGCCATTAACCTCAAAAAATTTACTGGCAATATTCAAAGCATATTGAGTCAAAGTCTGACAGCTCCCAACCCAAATCATGTCATCAACAATTGCACCAGCTGCAAAGTAAGATGTCATCCCATCACAACTCTCAATCTTCTCTGACTTTGAAACAAACTTGGTATCAATCCAGTACTCACACAAATGTTCATGTCTCTTAATCTCACACAAAAGGGGATCATAAAATATCCTCCAGAGCAGAGGTGAAAAAACTTTGCCTTGATCTAACTCATCATATACCCTATAGCCATCAGACAGACCAAAATTAGTCATGACTTTATTAATTCTATTCTCATGTATACTACCAAAAAATTTTATAAATCTGTCATATATCTTGATCTGCAGCAAGCTAGTCTTCAGATAGTATCAACTAACAAAATCATAAGCCTTTCATATATCTTATAAAACCAACCAAATTTCTCTGTTTTTTTCAAGAGCATCTTTAACAACAGACCCAACAGCAAATACTAAAGACTGTGTAGAAGTGCCCCTTAGCACAGAAAAGTTATCACTTTGGAGAACACCAAATTTACTGCAAACAAATAAAATATGGTCAAAAGAATCTTTCTCGAAGTCTCAATTAACGCAATAGAGTGAGTGTTTATAAGAACTCCATTCCAGTCATAGGGTTTTGGAATCATCGAAACCTATGCCTTTCTCCACAGGACAGACACACCACTCATATTCAAGTACACATTCACCAGTCTCAACAGGCAACTTATTACTACATCACCACCATGCTTCCACAACTCATTAGGGATGCCAAATAAGCCAGCAGCCTTCTCATCAAATAAACCACCAATGACCAAAAGCAACTTACTTATACTAATAAAATGTATTACACCAGAAAAAGTGTCATTCCCCATATAATCCAAAGGTGTATTGTTATTAGACAAAATTAGAGATATTATTTAGCATGAAATTATCTTTATAATTCCTATTATTAATTAGCATATATTATCATTCAAATTATCACTTATTACATTAGCAGAATGTCTGAAATTATTATTTAATTAATAACCCAATTTGCACATAACATAAATGTAACCTAATTGCGATGATCAATTATGCAATACTCTGAACTATGTAACATTCAAAAAGTTCACCAAAATTTGTAAAAATTTGCCGAAATAATTGATAGTTTACTGAAATATTTAATAGTTTGCAAAAATAACTTGTAGTTTGCCAAAATATATTTTTAGTTTAGCAAAATTGTAAAAAATAGCAAAGTTCAAGTTCATAAAATAGTGTTATGACAAGTTGTATAAAAAAAGAGCTTTTCTTTTTGAGAAAATATATCTTACTTTAGATTTAGCACTTAGAACCATTCCTATACACACAAAAAGAAATAAATATCAAAAAATTCGAAAAACCAAATTCTTTAATTATTACACTTGGAAAATCTCTAAAAACCCAACTAATGTTTTGAAATTGATTAGCTACCAATTTCAGTAAACTGTTAGTGACTCCAGGCCTGAATAGAAAATGTTTCCCTTGATAAAATCCTATTTCTTTTACATTTCTTTTATTTTTCTGTTTTTTTCTTATTACAATTATTAAGGTAGCCTACAGACAAGATTCCTGTAGAAGAGTTGACTTTTACAACAAAGTAACTACACATTTTTAGTGAGCTTCCAGACAAGCAATTTTTGGAAAAAAGTTGATGTTTACTACAACATAACTACAGTCAAGTAATTGGCATAGAATTGGCCATTTTACTCTAAGCCCAGCAGTTCAAATTATAGGAGATAATTTGAAGATAAATTCAGTTACTGGAGGTTCAACCACATCCAGAAAACGTGAATTCACAGCAAACAGGCATAAACAACATTTAAGAAAAGAGACCAAAAACCTCCGGTAACATTTGGTGCTCTCCTACGGAAATAACACAGCAACAACAAAATTCAAAGTGATGACCACACCAGACACAGCAACTCTAGAGTATTACCAGTCAATTTACACCCATTGTAAGCAAAGATTCAACATTCCAGACGGAATTGAAATTGTCAAGAAAACATTTTACTTATATATTAAAAATCATATTAACAATTATTTTTTTGGAAATTACAACATTTCAGAAATTAGAAGCAACCTCTACAATAATTTAGTGCACTATTCATGATTAGGAACTGAAGACTTTAACAGTGAAACACTTTGCCACTTACTTCTAAGAACTCAATTATAACATTATCAAGTATTGCAAAAAAAAATATCCAGTGCAGTCCAAATACTCTTTTGACTCTGAATCAGAAACAAAAATAAGCAACAAAGGCAAACAAAAAGCAAAACAACACTCAAAAACCATTCCAAACACTCCAATACTGACAAAGACAACTACCAAACACTTGCAAACACTTGAACAAGGAACCAGCATCAAATTACCACTTTCTATCACACCATTTCCAATTTCACTTGCTTAACCACAAATACCAAATTCATCTCTTATTTAATTTTCAAGAATAAAAGATTTTCAGTCACCTAAAAGCCCTATTTAACAACAAGAACCAATCTCAACTAGCGCCAACCTTCTTGATTACCTATGGGAAAATGAAAGTAATTATTCAGAAAGTTTGGAAAGTGAAGAAACTGAAGCAGAACAAGAAACAGAAGACTTGGAAAATAAAGAAGAAATGGCCTCCACATATATTGCAAAAATTCTTGAGTTCACAGAAGAAGACAGCAAAACCAGTCCTTAAGAATGGCTTGACAAAGTCTCAAAAGCAGAAGATGCAAATGGTTGAAATACTGCCAGAATGTTAAAAGCAATTCCATACTTCTTATAAGGAATGGCTGGTAAATGGTTTGAAAACTTGAAAGTCCCACCAGAACACTGGGAAGCATTCAAAACTGCTTTTCTAGAACAGTTCACTAACAATAACACTTCCATTACCCTTCGAAATCAGTTTCGAAATATCAAGCAAGAACCAAGTAAATCAGTTATGACCTATTTTGGGAAATTCAACAAACTGCTTAGAAGAATTCGCCAATTGGAAACTAATGAATACTACTCCAATACACAAATCTTGGACCAATTCATTGCTAGACTAAAAGACAAACTTATTAAAAAAGTTTGCCTACATACACCAAAAGATTTAGCCACTGCTATTCAACAGGCGAAAAACTATGAAATGGCTATGGAAGAAGCCAACTGTACCAAATTTGTTAACCTGGCTATTGGAGAAACCAGCTCAGCAGCTGAAAAAAAGATTGACCAATTAATCAAAAAAGTCAAAAACTACTTTACCAACCAACAGCAACAACAGCTGCTGCAGCAATTACAACAGCCACAAAGATATCAACTCCCACAATGACACAATCAAAACAACTTTGGACCACCATCCAACAACCAAATCCAAAATTGTCATTATTGTGGAATTCTAGAACACTGAAAATGTGATTGTAAAAAATTGCAATGAGACTAACAACAGAGGAATAATCAACATTACCTTCCACCACAGCAATCTTATTATTAACTACTATCAGCTTACTATCTACCAAGACCTCAATACCAAAATAACTATTATCAGCCCATCCCACAGCCAATCCAACAGCAATACCAACAACCACCCACACAATATTATCAGGTACCTGCTTGAAGATTGATTACACAAAATAATTTCACACCACAAAACTGATACCAAGTAAACAACAATAGAATCAGTTCGAACAACCAATTGGTTCTCCGAAATTCTGTTCAACCAAGACCCAACCACTATCATACTCAACCCAGTTATTTAACAATACCAGAAGAACAGAATTTTTACCATATTGCACTCTTGGAAGATAGAGTTGCAGCACAACAACAAAATCCTTCTCATAATCACACCACTATTCCACCAGCCAGAATTGCCAAAAATGCCAATCTCTCTGATATTTTTTCTTTTGAGTTCAAAGTCAATGAATTCCTATTTCTACTCAGCAATACTGCTGCAAATGAACAAAAAGCAATCACAGCTATGTATACTGAAGCTGAAGTTAAAGGAAAGACAATTTGCTTAATCCTAAACAGTGGATCTGTTGGAAGTATTATTACTTACCAGTTGATGCAACAGTTAAAAAGAAATGTTGACCAACCAGCTTAAACAGTAATTGTCACTGTCGATGGCATAAAAAAGACTCCAGTAGGAGAAATTGACAATTTTCTATTCACTCTTGATAGAATTACCATTCCAATTAAAGTTCTTGTAATGAACACTCCTCAGTATCAAGCCCTTGTCAGAAATGACTGGCTTCAAAAAACCAATGCAAAATTAGATTGGAAAACCCAAGAACTACAAATCTCTTACCAAAGACAATATGTCCAAGTACCTGCCACTTGTGGTACATTCAACAAATGCTCCGAAAAAGCCCCGGCTTTTGAATTTGAATCAGAAGAAGAAAAACCAATAATCAAAACATTTATGGCTCTTGGATCAATGTCTAATTGGGCCAAAGAAACTGAACAAGAACATTTTACTCCACACTCTGAACCTGAAACCCCAGGATAGAATATCTCTTACTCAAAGCCTGAATCAAGGAAACAATACCTCTACATTCTCTTTAAATATAAGGACTGTTACAAGAAACTATCATCAATGGGAGCTTGTATTTCACCTGAGAAAGAATATGAAAGTCATACCTGCTACTACTGCAAGGTCTGCTATCGAGAATGATGGGGCCACTTAATTAAAAGAAGCAGAAAATAGGATAGAACACCCTGTCTTATTTGTGGAAAACAGCTTCCTGATAAATGTAACTGGATTGATGTCACATTTAAAGAAGGAGTCTGCGATCAAACTTGCCAATATGCTTTTTCTATTGCAGAAAAAGTAAAACGTGGAACACTTTTCAATGCCACATACAATAGCGCCTTCAACAAACTTCATCATTACTCCCATGATGCCAAAATGATCTATGAACTTGCCATAATTTTAATTAATGGAGGAACCAAAGAAGATGTCCTTCAAATAAAAAAAACTGAATATATCAAATATATCTTGGAATTAGCTGAATTCGATTATGAAGATGAAGTAGAAGTGTACTATCAAATCACAAATCACACTTACTCAACCAAAAAAGCTCAAGCTCAACAGCTAGAGCAAATGAACATTAAATTATGTGAAGAATGCATAATGTCTTGTGATGAACAATAGTGTCCTGAATGCTATGCTCTTAGCATTCTATTACCCAGTGAAAGTGACAAATATGAAATCAAATTTGGTGAACTTAAAGCAATGGAAAAAATTAAAATGACACCTGTTTATCTTATCAAAAGTCAGCCTGCTTTACAGCTCAAATACTTCAACAACAATAGACAAGAAATAAAGCCTGAAAAAGCACATAAAATTGATGCTGAATATGATCTATGATATCCAAGAAAAGACACTTTGGTTCTTTAACCAAATTCCCTTACCAAAATCAACCTCAAAATTGCTCTTGAAATCCCACCAAAAGCAATGGTCCAAATCACTTCACAATCATCATTGGCAAGCAAAGGAATCAATATTAAAGAAGGAATCATAGATGCTGAATATACAGATGACATTACAATCATGTTACAAAATGAAACTGATAAACCTTTTCAGATTGAACATGCCAAAAAAATTGCTCAAGCTATTTATTTATTCTTAATCAACATTTCGGGTTTACAATTAGTCAATCAAAGAGAACAATTGGGAAAAAGTGAAAGAGGAACCAATGGTTTTGGTTCAACTGGACAATTCACAGTTTCAGTAAATATAGCTCTTAATGAACAAAGTGAATCTCACTAGATTCTACGACTTCCACAACTAATTACTATTTCACCCTTTGGGAAACATCTGGAAATCTACACCTGTCCAAAGCCAACAACCACACAACAAATTTTTGAATCCAACAAACAAGTCTGCTTGGAACATAATATCTCAATCCCAAACATTTATATTCCAGAAGGAACAAAGAAAGTCTGAGTTACTTTTTACAATCCCAACAATTATCCCATAGTTTTATTAAATAACTTAGAAATTGGAGTCATTTACAATAACATCTTTCAACAAAAACTACCCCAAACAGTTCTCAATTTCTCGGAAATCATTGGACATTCACTACCAAAAATCAACCCAAATCCCAGCTCTGAAAACTACTATGTTGTCATAGAAAAACTATCTCGAATCAACATGAGACAACTTGAACCACAACAACAGAACCAGCTCAAAAAGCTAATTGCAGAATTTGCTAATATCTTTGCCAAAAACAACAATGACTTAGGAAAAACTGATTTGGTTCAACACCAAATCTATACAGGAGATGCCAAACCAAGGCGACAACAAGCCTACCAAGTTGCTCCAGAAAGCCACCAATTTATTAAAGAAGAAATACAATGGATGCTTAACAATGGGCTTATTCAACCATCAATAAGTCCATGAGCCTTATCTGTGGTCCTAATTAAAAAGAAAAATAGAAAGATACGATTTTGTGTTGATTATCGACAACTCAACAGTGTTACCATTGAAGATGTCTACCCTCTTTTCCAAATTGATGACATATTGGATGCTCTTGGAAAGTCCAAATACTTTTCGACATTAGATTTAGAGAGTGAATACTGGCAAGTTGCCATGGATCCCAAAGATCACCCCAAAACAGCATTCACCATTCAAGGAGAAAATTATGAGTTCAATGTAATGCCTTTTGGATTATGCAATATACCAGCAACATTCCAAAAACTCATGGATGTTGTTTACAAAGGCCTCCTTTAGAAATCAGTAGTTGTCTATTTCAATGATACTGATGTTTATTCACCATCTTTTGAATTACACTTAAAACACCTGTGAAAAGTTTTTCAATGATTACAAAAAGCAGGATTGAAACTGAACATTGAAAAATACTACTTCGGAAAAATGAATTTGGCCTTTCTTGGCCACATTGTGAGCAAAGATAAAATTAAACCAGACCCTGGAAAAATCAACACTGTTAAAAACTTCAAGACTCCACGAAATATCACAGAATTGAAAGGATTTATTGGATTAGCTTCTTATTACCAAAAATTCATCAAAGAATTCTCAAAAATTGCAAAACCTCTCAACCAGCTCACTACTAAAATTATCGAATACAAATGGATGGAAGAACACCAAAAAGCTTTTGAAATTCTCAAGAAAAAGCTGATAACAGCTCCAATTTTTATCTACCCAGACTTCAGTAACTGATTTCAATTAGCTACAAATGCTTCTTATATTGCCTTTGGTGCCATCTTATCACAATTAGATGACAACGGAAATGAGTAAATAGTCATTTATGCTAACAGAACATTAAAACCAGCTGAGAAAAACTACTCTGCCACAAAACTAGAAACAGCAGCCATAATTTGGGCCCTACACCACTTCAACCTTTATTTCAGGCCTAAAGAATTCGATATTATTACTGATAATATTGGGCTCAAATGGCTTCAGAACAAAAACACCCAACTGAATGCAAAACAAACCTGATAGACAGAATTTTTAGCCAACTACCAATACATTATATACCACAAACCAGAAAAACTCCATGCCAACGTTGATTGTCTTTTAAGAATAAGGCAAGATTAGAAAACAGAACCAATACCCATTTGAATTAACAGCAACAAAACAACAAACAATGAACCCCGAAAACTACAACAATTTTAAACAATATCTGGAGACATTAACAATCCCAACAGATTGGTCTCCAGATGAAAAACGTTAGTTACAACAACAAGCCAAACAATACTTCTTACACAACAACATTATTTATTATCGAAACTTCAGAAACCCAAACAGTCCACTCAAATTAATACAAAAACATGAAAAAGAAACTATTTTATACAACATGCACTCAAACCCTTTATCAGCACATTTAGGAAAAGACAGTACTACTTAGAGAACACTAAAATATTACTTTTGGCCTTGAATGAGAAAAGACATTTATGAATACATTAAATCTTGTGATAGTTGTCAAAGAAGAGGAAAAACTTGTTCTACAGAATTTTTAAATCCAATCAAAGTTGGACAGCCTTTTGACCAAGTTGGTATCGATTTAGTCAGACCACTACCTATCACAAACCAAAAAAACTGTTATATTGTAATAGCTGTAGACTATCTCACTAAATGGCCCAAAGCCAGAGCCATTCAATGAGCAGATGCAAAATCAGTAGCAAATTTCATCTATGAAGACATTATCTGTAGATATGAATGCTCAATCAAACTTTTATCCGATCAAGGAACACATTTTGTGAACAATCTAATTCAAAAAATCTGTGAATGATTCAATGTCAAAAGACCTCTGTCTTTGCCCTACCATCCACAGACAAACAGACTTGCGAAACATTTTAACAGAATATTGTGTGAGTCATTAGCCAAAGTCTCAACCAATTTTGAGCAAGAATGGGATATCTTTATTCCATCAGTGTTACTAGCATACAGAACACTAAAACAAAATACCACAAAACACACACTATTTGATTTAACTTATGGAAGGACAGCAATGTTATCAATTAATTTTATAGTGGAAACATACCCAGCATAACCAATCAATAAAAACAATTTCCAGGAAACACTTCAACGAAGAGCCTACACTCTGCTTAGCATGTTGGAAGGAAAACAACGAATAGCAGCCACCCATATTAAACACTCCCAAGCTTAACAAAAAGAATGGCATGACAACAAATTGCCTTCAGTCACCAATGAATTTAAAGTTGGAAACAAAGTTCTCTTACACAAAACTAAAGCTGAAAAACAATGGAGTGAAAAATTTGAAAATAAATAAGATGGGCTATTCTTTATTCATGAAATTCTAGGCAACGGATCATACAAGCTAAAACTTGATAACAAAATCCTAACAAAAGTTGCCATAAAGATTGTTTGAAACACTATAATTCCAGAAACAATCCTGAACCATTAATTCCACAAATTGGTACACATTCTCCTTTAATCAATCCCAAAGATATTCCTCAAAACTTAGAACCAATAGTTGTTATTAAACAACCTCTCAACTTGAACACTTAAATTCAATTTTACTATAGTTATTCCCTTATAATTTAGAAAAAATGTCACAACAAAAACAAAACAAAGCATAATGAAAAACAAAAATAACATAAAAAAAAAAAAAAAAAAAAACCCACATACTAAAAATAATTTCAATTTTATTTTTCCAATTTTATTATAATGACTATCCCTCAAAATATTCAACAGTTATCTCAAAAATTAATGTTACCCGAATTATCCATTACTATCACTGAAAAACATATTAATTATATCCAAACAGAAATAGTTACAAATCTAACCCCAAATTCACAAAAGTATTACCTTTATAGAAAGAACACAAAATTTGTAGAAATTTGCTGAAATAATTGATAGTTCACCGAAATATTTAATAGTTTGCAGAAATAACTTGTAGTTTGCCGAAATGTATCTTTAGTTCAGTGAAATTGTAAAAAATAGCAAAGTTTAAATTCATAAAATAGTGTTATAACAAGTTGTATAAAAGAAGAGCTTCTCTTTTCGAGAAAATGTATCTTACTTTAGATTTAGCACTTAGAACCATTCCTATACACACAAAAAGAAATAAATATCAAATAATTTGAAAAACCAAATTTTTTAATTATTACACTTGGAAAATCTCTAAAAATCCAACTAATGTTTTGAAATTGATTAGCTACCAATTTCAGTAAACTGTTAGTAACTCCAGGTCTGAATAGAAAACATTTCTTTTATTTTTTTGTTTTTTTCTTATTACAATTATTAGGGTAGTCTACAAACAAGATTCCTGTAGAAGAATTGACTTTTACAGCAAAGTAACTATACATTTTTAATGAGCTTTCAAACAAGTAATTCTTGGGAAAGAGTTGATATTTACTACAATGTAACTTCAATCAAGTAACTGGCACGGAATTGGCCATTCCACTATAAGCCCAGCAGTTCAAATTATAGGAGATAATTTGAAGATAAATTCAGTTACTGGAGGTTCAACTACATCTAGAAAATGTGAATTCACAGCAAACAAGCATAAACAACATTTAAGAAAAGAGACCAAAAACCTCCAGTAACAGCATACTGGCAGGCCCAGCAATCAGACAAAGTTGGGAGCACCATCTACCTTCTTGTCCAACCCTCCATGATTCTATCCACATTAGATTTAATCTTGGTCAGCTCCATGACCAACTTATCATTCACCATCAAATGATCCAGTACCACCTTACGAAAGGGTTAGTCTAGAATGCTTCTAATTATGTTACCTTTATTAGAACAAAATTTTTCTATTCACTTCTCTATTGCTCTTCTAATAGATGTCTCCTCAGCCAATTTTAATTCATACATCTTAAACTTTCTATAACTTTTACAAACCAAGGACAAATGTTTGAGAATAGACACAAGATGTTTGTTCGAGAGAATCAGGTCAGCAAAAGCACAGGCTTTGGCTTCATCTAAGGTTAACCAAGTTTTTACAAAACAATTAACTCCAGCAGCATTACTAGAACTAAATTTCTTAATAATTTTGGCAGCCAACATTTCCAACCCATAAAACCTGGAAGAATATCTGTTTCTTAAACACTGAAACTCACTGAACTAGTGCCTCAAAAATATCTTATCAGCCAAATTTACCACTGTTTTTTCCAGAATAGTCCATATAATATTTATTTTACCACATGTTTCTACATCAGAAAGTTCACTTTCCACCAACAATAGCTTGGAAGCCGCACAATCCCTAAACTTCGCTTACTTGGTGTCATCTGCATCCTTAATATTGAATTTCTAATGATTTTTATTTGCTTGTTTGTGCAAGCTATTCAGACGACCATCTAAGAGGCCACCCAAACTAATAAACACCATAACAGCCTTGTAATCAGTATCAAAGAAATCAAAAACAGAGCTAATTGCATGACCTGCAATGGCTGAATTCAAGTTCCTATTAACAAAAATGTAGTCAATAGTTCTCTTAATCTCTCTTGAATTGTTCTATATAGCAGCCTTGGCCAAAAAATGGCCCATGAAAAAATTGACCAATCCTAAATTCGAACAGAATTTAAAACTTGCACTCCTCCCAGATCTATTTTCATTAAAATTTCCACCCAATACCATAAAAGTGCTAAAGTTAACAGCCTTAGCAATGAGAAAGTTTACCTCTGAAGCCTGATTGAACCTAATTCCAGCTGATGTGCCCACATACAAGCCCAAGACTGTGACCAAAAGCTTGCCTTTAAATAGGAGTCACACTAAAATAATCTTATCTGGAATCTTTTCTACCTTAGAAACATAACAAGCCAAGAAATTGTTCATAATAACAGCTACACTAGCACCAAGATAACCTTTTTCTAAACCAGATGTGAATATCTGGACACTTTTAAACTTATTGGCAATTTAAGATTTAACACTAGAATATAGCTTAGTTTCTGTAACAAAAAACACTATATTATCTGAGCTCAAGTACCACTAAACAACATCTTCTTGCTTAGCAGGTACTTTAATACCTTAAATGTTACATGCAGCAAATTTCTAAATCATACCACTCATTGGAAAAAAGAAGAAAATAGAGAACCCAAACCAGAGCCTAAAAGATCTAACTTAGCCAACACCAAATGGATCAATACTTCCAAAGCCACCATCTTTGACTCTAAACCACACACTTTGGTGGTTAAGACCTTTGAACTGCTGGGACTGAAATCAAAAAACACAATATCAACTTTAAGGAGAGGAAAAACAAGTGGTGCCAATACTCCATCCAAAACCATGTCTGAAACAAAATCCAATGTTAAAGAATTAGAAACAACCAGAGGAGATACATGAGAAACAGAAGGCAAAGGCACTGGGTTAACAGAACCTAATTTCTTTAAGATGTCAGAAACCTGGTCCACTACTAGCTCCAGAGAGTGCTCCAAAGAAGCCAAATAATCATTAAAACCAGAGACATCAAAAGGAGCAGAAGTTATGTGAGAGGTATTTGTGCCTAATACCACACCCACATTTAATGAAGATAAAAAAAAACTACAAGCAGGAGAACTGCTGGCAACCTGTGCCCAAGTTTTACCACCAAAAAACACTGGATGAACAATAAGTGCCTACTTCTTCCTATATATACTGGTTAAGCGGACCTGATCATGAAAAGTTACCACCCTTTTTCTATGAGCATCAGAGTTTTCACCCATAAAACAATCATCAAAAACATGACCAAATTGGTCACACTTAGCACAACAAGCCAGAAAAAGACCAGCTTATCTTAAATTTACTTCCTTAAAAACCAGTAGAGAACTAATGGCATTATTTCTCAATTCTTTACTATTAAAACAAACCACTGCACATCTATTACAAGCATATGAAACAGGATTGTGGCCAATAAAACATGTTCTACCACCATAAAAAGCTAACAGCTCAGACAAATCATGGGCAGTAGTACCAATAGGCAAGGTTTAAAGCAAAGCCCTATAATAATCTCTAGAAATCCATGTTTGTTTATCCCCAACAGCCAATGTTACTCTTACAGAATCTTTTCCCATGAAAACTAACCACTTGGCAGCAACCATGCTAGCCACATCTAATGACTCAAACTCTACCCAGACTTTCTGCCAGAGACCAATTAACTGTATTCTTACTGATACAATCTTATCAAATCTAAAAAAAACTGATACAACTGCTGATTTGGAAAGATCTACTGGGATCTTTTTGATTATCACTTCCCGATCCAAATGTTTGTTTATTTTTCTTACCTCATTATTGACTAAAATTTTTTTATTGACAGCCAGATTCCTTGTCTTTTTGAAACTGAATTCTAAAGTAAAAGATGATCTGATAATTCCAGGAAATTTTAAAGAAGTAGAAACTCCCCCAAAACCATCAATTCAATAGAAAATTTTCTTAAGATATAATAACTTATCACCAAGGGTTTTGTCAGGCACTGCAAAAAGATCAACATCCAATGCAAAAGATTTTTTTGAATCAAAATTCCAAACATCTCCAACATGTGAATCAGCTAATAACAATCTATTAGAACCAATAAATTTAGGTGCCAGGAGCACCAACTCTGTACCATCATTATTCAAGATATCAAAAGACAGTTCTTTCAGCAGTTTTCCTAAGATGTAAGTTTTGGTGTGCATCATTCTTGGAGTAGCGTTGTCTACCATGTCATTTGTCTTAGAAGTGTTGGAATCAATGTAGCTTGTTTTTTTGGCAACCATGTTTTTCATGTTTTTTACATCCGACACTTTACTTACACTGTTTTCTTTGCTGTCCATTTCACTGCCCTAAAATTTAGCATGCTAATCACTATTGGCTTGCAGCATGTCAGCAGACAGAGGTCCAGCCAACAAGTCAACCACCACATCAAAAACCCCAGGTTTTTTTGTTTTTTTGAATGCAGAACCACAAGAGTACACACTCTCAACACGTGTTTTTTTCTTAATACTAATACTAGACCAGAAACCCAATCCAGCTAAAACCAAACTAGAACCACCAGCAGATAAGCTTGCTGAATCCATCACTAAAAAGAGAGGTAATACAAATGAAATGATTTAGGTAACCAAAAGGGAAAAGAAAGAAAATAAAAGCAAAGCAGTGTCTTCAAAAAAAATATTATTGCTTTTGTCATGGTCAAGAGATTGACAAGAGAAAGATTTTTTAAATCTTTATTTTGTTTTCATATTAAATTTTATATAGTCTAATTACTACTAACAATATTATATAATTAATTATTTTTTTTTAAATATAATTATTTATCTAATTATTAATTTAATTATTAATTTTTTTATTAGTTATATAAAAAAAGTTTTTTAATATATATAAATTAAAATAATATAAAAAAAATTTTTAATAAAAAACAAATTAAATATATATAAATTTAATATATAAAATGAATTTTTTTAATAAGTTTTTTTTATTTTATTTTAAAACACATTATTATTGTAATAAATCAAAATTTTTAATATTTTTTATTTATTAACAAATATTAAAAGCATAATTTTATTAACAACTTAAATTACTAATTTTAATATATGACTATAAATAAAATATTAAAATTCTATTTTATTTTATTTTATTTTTATTTGTTTTGTTTAAAATTAATTTTATTGTTATCAAAATATCTATGCCATCCATGCTTTATCATCTCGAAAATACTATGGTTTCTTTACTGTGTGAAATTTCAAATTGTGGAACTGATAACACAAAATAGATAAGAGTAATGAGTAGTCTGTCATGTGCAAGTTAAAATTTTTCCAGATCAAATATATCTTGTAGTTTTAGTAGTTGGTCCATATTTTTTTGGATTATATAATTCTAAAGTTTACAAAAACAGTACCTAATACACCAAAACTGGCTGCCAAAAATATGCAAACACCAGAAGCAGATTTTAGCAAAACACTATTTATTATTATATTATTTTTAGCATCTTTAACTTAAGCTTAAACTCCAAAATTATCTTTAAACAGTTTTTTAAAAATAAAAAATTTTATAAGTTTTTACAACTTATTTGAATTCATTTAACAAAAAAGAAAAACTACTAGTAAAAATTTACTTGAAAACAGTCACAAAAATCAAATTAAACAGTTAAAAATCCAAAAAAAATAAGATTCAAGCTTTAAATAAAATAATAATGTTTTTTGTCAATTATAAATGAAATTTATGTTTTCAACTTTAGTCGAATAATGAACTCTAGTGTATATGTAATAAAAGTAAAGAGTATGAGGCCTGTAAAGGGTGAGTTTCTGACTCTTAATTTTCACTATATAGTTAGAATGGTCTTGTTTTCTTAGGTAAAGTGCCTCTCTTTCTGTAATTGACTACAACATAGTTTTGTGTTGGAAAAGTATTATTTTTAGGTGAATACCTTAAGGCTTTTTGGGTGATTGTCATAACATGGACTAAATTTTTTGTCCCATGTACCATAACAGCATAAACTGCACCTATTTTTTGTAAGTAGCAAGTAATAAAATTATAGTTTTTTAAGAATACATTGAACCATTTAGTCTTTAAGATCTCTGAATTGCCAAGTTTTTTAGAAGATATAGCATTTTGTATTCAGGTTAGTAATTTTTTAGCATGTTTTTGATTTTTTTCAAGAGACCTAAATGTTTGTAGATATCTTGCTGATTCTAATTTTTTATATAGTCGATTATGTTTTTATTTGTAATACATAAAGTTCTAACTTTAACAGAGCACATACTAAGCATTATCATAATATTAGTAAAAACTTGATAATTAGATGCAGTAGATACAACATAACTATTTAATTTCTCTTTTACTGATTCTAATATGAAATAGTCTAGATAATTGATTCTTTTAAGTTCTTTAGCTTTTCTTCACTGATCTCTCTGAATTTCATTGGTTTTTTCATAATATTAGGAAATCTTGTTGCCTCAATAATATCAGATAAAGCACTGAGATTTTGTAATTTTCTTCTGAATCGAGAAAGATGTAATGAAATGACATTAGCATTTGGTACTGATTTAACCAAATTATGAGTTTCAGCTTTTACATCTTTTATGCTGAAATTATTGTGCAAAATATACTAAGCCAGTTCTTTGATAGTTTCTTCTGAATTTGGCATAGAGTCGGAGTGTCCAGCTTCACTATGTGAAATCTTACTTAGAGTTGTAAAATTTATGTCTTTTTGCCAGCCACTTTTTTGCATAGGAATCAATATATTTATCTGCTTATTACTAAATTTGAAATCATCTTTGAGGCATCTTTGTGCTTGATTCCTCTTTCTATTATCTGTAAGTTCATTAAGCAACTTAAAAGTATACTGAATAAATTTGGATCTACTTATCTTTAAATTAAGATTGTATTTTTTCAACAATTTTGGTTGCTATAGCTGACATAACTAGAGCTTAATTCGCCATTTTGAGAAAATCTATTTGCAAATATATTTAACTTTAATAAATTCCTGTTAGTAATTAAATTTCACTTGACCCAGCAAAAAACACAAAATTAAATTCAATATAAATACAATTAAAAATAATTTCTTTAAAAAAAAATATTTGAATTAGTTTTTCAAAGTTATTTAAATTAACAAATACAATCTTATTTAAAAGTAATAATAAACAATTTTATTAAATTAAAAAAATACATTTATTTTTTAAACTAATTTTAACAAAAACAAAATTTTTTTGATCTTAAACTGAAAGTATTTAAGAAAGACTTGTTTAATACTTTTTAGAACTTTAAAATGTTTTATTTATAATAAACTAATTTAACAAGTGATTAACAGTTAAGTCAATAACTGAATAAATAAATAATTTAGCAAATTATTTTAAAAAATATTAGGGCAAATAAATAATTAAATAAATAAAACTGTAAATTTATTACTATTATTATTATTATTATTATTTATATAAAATATATTAAGCATTATTCTTACATGTTAAAACAGTATTTTTTAATAAAATATATTGCCATTAAAATTCAATTTTGACATTTCTTACGAGGAAAGGTAATTCTCTTCCAAATGAATGAACATTTTTTAAAATGATATTGTTATTTCGATTGAAATTAAATTGGCATGTGGGATATGGAAAAATCATAATGAAATTTAAGCATTTGAAATTCTGATAATCTATATAGTTATTTTAGAAATCTCAAAATTTAAAGGGCATAAAGAAACCGGTAATTAAATAATGACATTAAAAAAATAGGCTAAAACTCTGTAATTTAGAGAATTAAATAAATATTCTCAACACAAAACCGTTCTAATTGGAAGTTTTTTGG
>JAAOMT010000379.1:30193-49248 GCA_016748015.1 Geosiphon pyriformis | reverse complement strand
CATAAATGTTTAAAAAAATTGTTATCAGATTAAGAAACTTATTTTGTAAACAAAACATTAACAAAATTAAGTCAAAGATTTGGAATTAAAAAACTGCTATTATTTTTATATTATTTACAAACAAATAACTTAGTTAAAAGATTTAACAAAACATTATACAAAACAATAGCTAAAATCAGCCAAAAAAACCAAAATAAATATAATTTTGTTTATATTATCAGTATTATTTGCTTATTGAATAATAAAATAAAATATTATATAAATAATATTATTTAAACTAGCATATAAAAGAACAGCAATATTATCAGTTGAGATAGATATTAATACATATTTAATAAAACCAATAACAGAAGCCAATATTTAAGAAACATTGCTAAAAAAACCATATAACTTAATGAAACTCTAGAAAACAAAAAATGAAAAACAGTTAATAATATACAAAAATCATAAAAACAAAAAAAATGACATAACAACCAATTACCAAATAAACTGATCAAATTTAGAATTGAAAACAAAGTATTTTTACATTATACCAAAACAAAAAAACAATAGAATAAAAAGTTTAACTCCAAATAAAATAATCTATTTTACATCAAAAAAATTCTAGAAAATGGAACTTATAAATTAAGATACAAAATTTTAATCAAAGCAGTACATAATAATTGACTGAAATTATATTACAATATAGTAGTATTATCTATCAATAATATTCTACAACTGAGAGTACAAAAAATACTAGTCAAAGCAGATAAAATTTTACAAGATTTAGAATTAATTATAATTATTAAAAAAAATACAGAAAAGTAAATCAAGTTAATAGTATATAAAAACACAGTATATATAATAAAAGCAACAATAAAAAATAAAAATCTCAAATCATATCTACACAATAACACAACAATTATTTTAAGTTATAAATTAACAATAATTAGACATAGAAATAATTATTAATTTCAAATAATTTGTTATAAAACACAAAAAAAAAAAGAAAAAGCAAAGATTATTTTATATTAGCAACCACAAAACTAAACAAAACACTAATCAAATAAAATTATAGAAAAAGTAAAAACCACTTTTAGAAAAATACTAATTACTATTCCAATTGAAAAATTAATTAAGAAAAATTGAAAATTATAGATAAAACAACTTTTAATAGTATATTGCTACTATCAATTAAAACAAAAGCTGAATATTTAGAAATTATATATTAACAAATCTAAAAAAATGTTCAATCAAGAAATAGTACAACAAATTAAAAACTTTATTAAAAAAAAACAAATTCTATACTATATATTATTATTTATAGAATATAGAAAGTATATTAGTATATAAATTAGCCAATCAGAAGTAGCTGTAGTAAATTTGGAATTCCAAGATTTCTCTCAAGAAAAATTGCAGAATTTCAGGAATTTTAGGATTCTCATACAAAAAATTACAGGATTCCAGAATTCCAGAATTCTTCTCAAAAAAAATTGCAGAATTCCAGGAATTCCAAAATTTCTGGTGTGAAAAATTGAGGAATTAAGGAATTTTAATTATGTATATATAGCAGTAGCATTAGAAGTAAAAAAGACAGACCTCCCAGTTTAGATTTAATCTAAGCAATCTTTCACATCACAAATATCACTAAATAATTATTCTATATCTCAAATCTACTCTTTACTATTAACATTTTATATTGTTAGTAATTAATACTTAATCATACTGAAACAATAGCTCTTGATTACAGCCATTGACAAGATACTAACTATTATTGCCTTGGCTTATTTTTTCTTTTCTTTTCTTTTATTTTTTTTTGTTATTTCTTTTGTTTATTAACTTGATTAAAAAGATTTATGCACAAAGATACTGATGTCAGGATATAGTACTGGTAAAAAACCCAGGAATAAAAGTAGACACTCAGAATTAAGAATATTTTACCAAAAAGATTACCAGCCATCACGCTGAAAAAAAAATTGACAAAACTGTGGTTTCAGAAAGCTATAGATAAAACAATCAATTAAATCTCTGTTCATTATACAAAGGACTCAACAAACAAAACCTTCAGATACAAACAGTCTTCAAATATTACCACTCAAATCAGCTTTTGAGCACTAAGTTACAGGTTTGTTATTTGATTAGAGACCCCAAATAATTATCTGTAACATTTGGTGCTCCCTGTGAGGTATAATCTAACAAAGAAACCAACATCACAACACTTATCCAAAACAGTGGCAGAATCCAAAGAAACAGTGACAACCATCTGGGATTTGCAAAATCCTTATTCCAACACTATTACACCCACCTTGGATTAACAAATAATAGTTGGCCAACAGAATCAGCTTTCAATTGCTATGTCAATGAAAGAATAGTATATCACTTGAGAGGCCAAGAAAATTCAGAATTTACCTTCAACAACTTCTTTAGTGAATTGCTCCAAAGCACCACCCTTCTACAAAACTACCTATTTGCACTCCTAATTACAAAAATAAACAGGAAAATTGAAAAATATACTAAACATAGATTTCTTATTACTTTTGCCAACAAAGAAAAAGAAAGATTACAAACACCAGCAGAAACACTAAAGCAAATCCAACTACCCACTTGGAAGAAACAAAGATTTGATTCATCTGCTAATCCATCATATCACTACACACCTGGAAGCACTATCAATATAATAAGCACAGCTATAACAAGCATGACAACACCACTAAACAGAATCCCATTCCAAAGTAAACAAAAGAAAGCAGAGCTATTAAGAACATACAGTGATTATTTTGAGAGATTTAAATCACAATTCCCAATGCCATTAGGAATTTGATCACCACTACCACAACCAGATTTTGGAGCTGTTAGTTCTTGGAAAATAACCAACTCCAAAGAAAAAAAAAGCAGTAATTAGAAAATTAGCAAACAAAACCCAATTCTAAAAAATTCAGAAATTAAAACTCCAGTTAATCAAACTCCAGAAAATCAGAACAATCAAAACCCTAACATAATTAATCAACAAAACTTACCTCCAATAATCGAGATCAATCTACCACCTATTTTACCAATTACTGAATAGCAACAACAGTCACAATTACTATCCCAACAACAAATCCAACAGCAACCACAACAATAACCAATGGCTTACACTCCAATTGCCAAAATAGAAAAATTTACTGGTGAAGAGAACATCACCCAAGTATGGCTCAACAATGTGAAAAAAGCCATTGCAACAAATAGATAGAATGATGACAGATCTTTTCAAGCAATTTTCTATTTTTTACAGAATACTGCTAATTCGTAATATCAGAGTTTAACCACTAAACTTCAAACGTTCCAGGAATTTAAAATTGCATTCTTGAGATATTTCAGTAATAATAACAGTATTATTGTTTAGCCAACACCTTTACTATAATCAAACAGAAAGAAACTGAAGCAGTTACCACTTACTTGGAACACTTCCACAAGAACTTGCACCAAATTCAAGCAATTTAAGCTGACTATTTTACAGCACCACAGATCCTAACCAGTTCATCTGTGAACTACACAGTAGTCTTTTCCAATACATACATCCAATGCATCCACAAACTCTCCAGGATGCAGTTACCAATACAAGAGATTTTAAATCAGCAGAACTTGAAGCAAATCATGTCCAAGCCATTAACCTAGTTATGAATAGATCATCTGACTTGGATTCCAAATTGAAACAATTCAGTGATTCAATTAATTAGAAATTAGAAGGATACTTAGCTGACAATCATGCAATTTATTAGCCATCTCAACGACATAATAATTCTAGAAGCATAAATTGCTCTCAAAATCAGTCATATCTATCATCATTATCCAATTAGCAGTGGCAACAAAAAATACATATTTGCCACAATTATGGTAAACAAGATTATTTGAAAATTGACTGCCATGCTTATAATAATAACTCACAATCAGGAAATCAATATTGAAACTCTGATTACTAGTTTCAAGCCCCAAATTATCAATCCAACCTAGCATCATATCAACCAAATTACCTACTTATGATGCAACAGCCAATCTATCAACCACCAATTTATCAGTCCTTAGTATCTGTTGTTTATCAACTGCAGTTCTAACCTATCTAATAGCTGCAGTCTCAAGTAATTTATTAATCACAACAAATTCTAATACTGCCACAAAACTTACCTCAAACTGGAACCCAAAGGCCAAGACAGATACAACAAAGCTGGAGATTGTTGATGGTGATTCACCAACCAATCCTCAGTTTTTCTATGCAACTATCAGGATCTTAACAATAGAGTTCAGGAACCAGATATACTCAAAACCCAAGTTCTTAGAACTATTTAAGTCTCCTGATAACCCCAGAAGATGCCACATTTCACAACTTGAAAACCAAACAAAAGCAGCCACTTACCAGCAATATTTTACCAGCAACTATTACTGAAGATAAATTACTCACTGCTATCTTCCCTTTTGAACTCAAAGAACAAGTTAAATGCTACTATTCAGTAGAGCCACCCTAGAATCAAAACTTATCACTGTAATGTATATAGATACTAAAGTTAATAAACAGTTCATTAAACTGATTCTAGACTGTAAATCAGTTGACAGCATCATTACTAAGCAACTTATGGATCAATTAGGTCACCGAGTTGACTATGCTGCCAATGCAAGAATTATCACTGCCAATAGAGCCACAAAAATGCCTATTGGAGAGATTGACAAGTTTCTATTTGAAATTAATGGTCTCATTACACCCATTAAAGTTTTGGTGATAGAAGCCACCCAATACCAAGCTTTAGTTGGTAATGACTGGCTAGTCAAAACAAATGCTATGCTTGACTGAAACATGCAGAAGCTTCAATTAAGCCTAAACAGTTAACACACATGTGTACCAACTATGTGTAGCTATTTCAAGACCACTAACATGTTAGCCCTACTTATTGAGTTCAAGGAAGAAAAAAAGAAACTTATCTGAAAAGCCTATCAAGTATTATGGACTGAAAGTGATCACAACAAGTTACTGCCAATATCCTTCTAGAATGACAATAGAAAAGGGAAACAAAAAGAAGAACTTATCTGAAATTTTGACCAAGTCTGAGAAACCAACAACAACCAAAAAGAATTAATAAATTGGAAGTGAGAAAAAAATACAAAAGTAAAAGGAAAGGGGAAAAAAGAAGAACTAATATTAACTACCACTACTACTTATACTCCATACACATATACTCTACCACAACCATCTAACTATTGTCACCCAAAACTGGTATGTGTCGATTGCAGCAAGAAATTGTCATCAATGAGCACATGCTAGATGATAACAAGGAATACCAGACAGCAACTAAGTTCTATTGCCACTCATGCCTTATTAAATGCTTTGGAAGACCAAAACAAGTTGAAAAATAGGATAATAAGTTTTGTCTTACTTGTGGAAAAACTCTTCTTGACAAAGGGATGTGGAATGACATTCCTAAGAGAGAAAAAACATGCAAAGAATCATGTCAATACACAATTCTCATAAGTGACTGAGTAAGAAAAAGAACACCCATAAATGTTGCTTGGAAATGAGCAGTCAAATGTTTAGACAGATGTCCACATGATAATGACAAAATTTGGCAAATGGCTCTTGCCAAAATCGAAAAAGTGTCATCAGAAGAAATAAAAATAATAAAAAACAATCCACCTAAACCTATAAAACTTAACTAAGACCCAGAACCAGTCATAAATCTCTTGGATCCAGAACAATTTCACAAACACTACCAAGAGCTAACACCTACAAAAAAAGAACAGGAGCAATGCTTAGAAGAAATCAACACCTGACTATGTGACCACTGTTTGATTCTATATGACTTTCAATATTGTAATGAGTGTGATCTCATTTACAATTTACCATCACACATAATCTACACAATTCCAGAGGAAGAAGAACCAATTAGCAGCTGCAAATCAGAATTGGAATTATTGTTTAATCTCAATTCAAATTCCAACAACAATAATGATAAAAATAACAGTTCCAGCTCTGTTCAAAATGGCAATAAAAATTACAATGATTCAAACTCCAATTTAAATCCTGAACAATATATCGTGCTTCCTGACCTCACCAAGAAGCAGAAACTGAAATGGTTCAGTGATAACAATGAAAGTATTATGCCAGAATGTGCACACAATACTGATGCCAAATTTAATCTAAGATATTCAAAAAAAGATGCCATCAAATTGAAACCACATTTGCACACCTGCATTGATCTGAAAATAGCACTGGAAATTCTAGAAATAACAATAATACAGTTAGCATCTAGGAGTAGTTTAGCCAAAAAGGGAATTAACATCAGAAGAAAAATAATTGATGCAGGATACATAGGAAATATCATTGCTATGCTACAAAATGACTTGGAAAAGACATATACTATAGATCCAAATAAAAAGATAGCACAAGCAATATTCCTACCTCTAATGAAAATAGCTCAATTAGTATCAGTGGGAAACAGGGAAAAGTTAAAAATTACAGCTAGAGGAATACAAAGATTTGGATCAACAGGTAGAATAGATATACCAGTTAATATAGCAGAAGAAAAAATTGTTAACAAAGGAAAAATTATCTCCATCCATTAATTAATTTATATTCTATCATATGACCAGTATATGGTAACTATAGAGAGAAAAGTAAGGAATCAGGTTCAAATTTTCGAGGCAGAAGCAACACTTTGTAAATCAGAAAAAATTGGATTAGTCAATCTACACATACTAGCAAAAAACCACAGCCACATCAAAATCCCCATTTACAACAACACTGGAAATGTTATTGAGATACCAAAAAAAATTATTATTGGATATCTAACCATTGAAGTTGAAGATCAACCACCAAACTACATTTCAGATTTTCTACAGCTTTGCAGATATGTGAATATCACATCACAAATCATTTATGGACAAAATAAATGTTATCTGCTCCAACCAGAACAATTGAAACAAATAAACATAAGAAACTTAGACCCACTACAACGTATGTAGCTCAAAATGTTGCTCAACAATTTCAATGACATCTTTGCTAGTGAAAACAAATTTGGCAGAACTGATATCATCCAACATCAGATCAAGACTGGAAATACAATGCCAATTAAACAAAGAGCATATAGAGTACCACCAATCAGCCATGAAATCATTCATTAAGAAATCAATCTGATGTTAAACAATAGGCTAATTCAGCCATCAATAAGTCTATGGTTATTACCAATAGTATTGGTCCATAAGAAGAATAGAAAAATTTGCTTTTGTGTGAATTACTGTAAACTGAATAGAGTAACCAAAAGAGATAGCTACCCAACTCCAAAGATTCAAGAACTTTTTGATGCTTTTGGTGAAAAGAAATAGTTCTTGACATTAGACTTAGACAATAATTACTGGCAAGTAGTCATGAATTCAGCTAACAAAGAGAAAACAGCATTTACCACAAGAGAGAAAAATTTTGAGTTTGAAGTCATGCCATTCGGATTAATGAACACTCCAGCCATGTTTCAATGGCTTATAAAAATTGTCTATATTAGACTGTTATAAAAATCAGTAGTCATATACTTGGATAATACCAATGTGTTTTTAAAAACATTTAATAATCATCTGCATTATCTCCAACAAGTATTTGAAAGACTCAGACAAGCAGAATTGAAACTAAATGCCAACAAATGTTTCTTTGGAAAAACAAAACTCAAGTTTTTAAAACATGTAAGCAAAAATGGTATCGAAACAGATCCAGACAAGATTGAAGTAGTTAAGAACTTTTCAGTACCAACTAACTTAACAGAACTAAGAGCATTTTTGGGATTTGCAGACTACTATTGCCACTTTATCAAGAACTTTTTCAAACTGGCTCAGCCACTTTATCAGCTACAAACTAAGAATATAAAGTATGAATAAACAGAAGTTCAACAAAAAGCATTTGAAACATTAAGAAAAAAACTTATTCAAGCTCTAGTGTTGATGTATTTAGATCACAGCAAACCATTCATTATTACCATCAATGCATTAGGCCAAGCATTGGGAGCAGTACTATTACAGAAAAGACCAGATGGAAGAGAACATTCAGTAATTTATGCCAGTAGAAACTTAAGTCCAGCTGAAAAAAATTATGGAACTCTAGCACTAGAACAATTAGCTATCTATTGGGCTGTTACCAAATGAAAAGAATACTTGAGCCAAAAGTTTGATGTTTATACTGACCACAAAGGATTGACTTTAATTTAAAAGCAAGAATTTGGAGATGATTGTTATGCAAAATAGAAAATAGCACTATCACCATATACATTTACAGTACATTATAAAAAAGAAAAAAACAATAGAAATGCCAATGGATTGTTGTAAATGAGACAAATCTAAAAACATTTTAACTCAAAAATATAACAAAAGATGAATATACAAAAATACTAACAACTCCAATATTATATAAATACCCAATTGTTCAAGAAGAAATTATCTCAAAAGGAACAAAACAACATAAAACAATAATCAAAATATTTTATCAATTATCAAAATATACTTTACTAGAAAAACAGAAGAAATTCAGACCAACCAACCAGAGTAATTACAGAACCAGAAAAAGAGACAATATTGTTCAACATGCATTCAGATCCAACAACAGGATATTTTCATAAAGAAACAACCATAGAAAAAACTAGAAAAAAATACTATTGGTCATCAATGTATCCAGACATTATCTAATATGTTCAGAATTGTGATGCTTGTCAGAAAAGAAGAGAAGCAAGACCAAGTAAGCCATTAAGACCAATCAAAGTGGAACAACCATTTAATTGCATTGGAATTGACTTAGTAGGACTATTAACAATAACCAGCAGAGACAACAGATATATCATAATAGTCATAGACTATCTTACAAAATAACCAGAAACAAAAGCCATTCAAAGAGCAAATGCAGAATCTATTGTCAAATTCATCTATCAAGATTTGATCTGTCAACATAGATGTCTAAAAAAATTATTATCTGATCAAGAAACTTACTTTGTGAATAGAATATTAGCAGAATTAAGCCAAAAATTTGGAATTAAAAAACCATTATCATTGTCATATCATCCATAAACAAATGGATTAGTTAAAAGATTCAATAGAACATTGTGTGAAGCAATTGCCAAAATCAGCCAAGAAAATTAAGATGAATGAAATTTGTTTATACCATCAATATTATTTGTTTATCAGACAATGAAACAAGATACTATACAAGCAACACCATTTGAATTCGTATATGATAGAACAGCAACATTACCAGTTGAAATAAAAGTACAAATATATTCAACAGAACCAATAACAGAAGAGAATTTCCAAAGAACATTGTTGAGAAAAACATATAACTTAATAGAAACACTAGAAAACAAACAGTGACAAACAGCTGATAACATCCAAAAGTCACAAGAGAAACAAAAAGAAAGACACAATAACTGACTATTAGATAAACCAGTTGAATTCAAGATTGGAGACAAAGTACTTCTATATTATACTAAAGCAAAAAAACAATAGAGTAGAAAATTTGATCCCAAATGAGATAAACCATTTTACATAGAAAAAATTCTTAGAAATAGAGCTTATAAATTAAAGTTGAACAACAAAATTTTAACCAAAGCAGCATATGGTAATCAACTGAAACCATATCACCATACAGTATCATTATCTACTAGTAATATTTTACAATTAGGAATACAGAAAATACTGGTTCAACCAAATGAGATTCCACGAGACCTGGAACCAATTATAATCATTGAACCAGACATGTAAAATTGAACAAATAAAAAGAGAATATAAAAACATGATAGACACAATGAAAGACTTCAGAAAAATAGAAATCACTGATAATATTTACTTACTAGCACAACAACTCTTCCAACTAATTCAACAAAAGAATATAGAAATTACTATCAATCAACAAACCATTTAATACTGAAATACCAGAAAGATACCCAAATACAAAAGTGAAAAGAAAACAAAAAACACTATCAATAAAATGGTTCTGAAAATAAAATTAGCAATAGAAGAACCAACAAGTATTACTACATATAAAGAGTTAACCAAAAAAACTTGGAAATAATGGATACATAAATTTCCAAAGAACTTTTGTTATTTCTACTTGGAATGATACTTGAATATTCAAAACTTATACATAGATAAAACAAAACGATTATTTAACACCACAATACTGCAACAATTAGAACAATTTGTGGGAAAGAACAATTTAATTACACAAGCAAGAACCATCTATTAGCTACATATAAGATTTCAAGACAGACTGCAAATTTTACTTAATCCGGAAATAAACTTCATTACAGTTAACCAAATGGGTAAAATAACCAACACTTAATTTGAAGAATTACAGAAAAAGATAACTCAAGTAATTTTCAAAAAAAAAGTTCAAGAAATACTCAAAGATAGAGAATTAGAATTAGGATATTTGGAAGATTTTAACAGAACTCAATATTAAAAGAAAGGAAGTATATTAATATATAAATTAGCCAATCAGAAGTAGCTATAGTAAATATGGAATTTCAGGATTCCTCTCAAGAGGAATTGTGATTTCAGAAATTTCAGAATTCTCATACAAGGAATTGTAAGATTCCAGAATTCCTGAAGTAAAGAATTAAGAAATTAAGGAATCTCAATTATGTATATATAATAGTAGTGTTAGAAGTAGAAAAGACAGACCTTTCAGTTTAGATTTAATCTAAGCAACTTTTCACATCACAAATATTAATAAATAATTATTTCATATCTCAAATTCACTTTTCACTATCAATATTTCATGTTAATAGTAATTGATACTTAACCACACTGGAACAATAGCTCTTAATCACAGCTATTGACAAGATACTAACTATTATTGTCTTGACTTATTCTTTATTTTCTTTAATTTTATTTTCTTTTGTTATTTCTTTTGTTTATTAACTTGATTAAAAGATTTCATGTGCAGAAGTACTGATATCAGAATATAGCACTGGTAAAAAACCCAGAAATAAGAATAGACACTTGGAATTGAGAATATCTTACTAGGAAGATTACCAGCCATCATACTGAAAAAAAAATTGACAAAACTGCAGTTTCGGAAAGCTACGGATAAAACAATCAATTAAATCTCTGTTTATTATACAAAGGATTCAACAAACAAAATCTTCAGATACAAACAGCCTTCAGATATTATCACTTAAATCAGCTTTTGAGCACTAAGTTATGGGTTTGTTATTTGATTGGAGACCCCAAATAATCATCTGTAACAACATCAAAACAATTTATCAATTATATATTATTGTTATGATTAAAACTCATATTTTTTATTAGTTATTACATATATTAGCCACTAATGTTATATAATTAGCTACCTTATTTTTAGATAGTAATTATTGACCTAATTATTGACTATTTTTGATAGCTATATAAGCAATGAATCTCTTAGTTGTAGAAAAGCATATAAAAATCAAAGAGAGAAAAAAAATAAAATAACAATTTTATCTTAATTTTTTTCTTCTTACTAATTTCTCTTTTTTTACTTTCAAGTATCTGAACATCTTGGAATAAAACTTACTTGTTAACATTTATCTACTCTTTTTCTGACTCATATAATTGTAACATTTGAAAATTATTGAATAAAACATAACTAAAGAATACATCTAATACCTAATATTGAATTCTAAAAGCATTAACATAAGACATAAAATTATACCAGTGTGTAATTATTTGTTGACAGTATGAATTATTTTTCTACTTTCAGATTCTCTGGTTATTTTCTGAAAAGTATAGTGACTGAGATATTTTATGAGACTGATTTTACACATTAAATCCATACTCATTCAATTCACTCTTTGAAGTTAAATTCTCTTTGATTTTTTTTTATCATTTTACAATTCTGTTCTCCCTTGCTATCTATTAGCTTGTTATTCCAACTTATAATGTAAAAGTGGTGCTTTTTGTAAGATTGTCAAAATCCATTTTGTTTTTTATTGTATGGGTGATTATTTATATCTGTCACAATAATCAGAAGAACACTTTGAAGCACACAACAAAAACAATTTAGATTTTATTAAACTTAATTATTTGCCCTTCTGCTTGATTTGCTTTCTTATTGAAAAACAATTTAGCAGACAATTCTAAGACTTTTGAAACTGGTTTCTAAACAAGCATTCAGCTAAAACCTACATAGTTTATACAACTTATTACTTTTATTAAGCTTATTTTGAAGACAACTTTGAAAAAAGAAACAACAGTATCAATCAGCTTTTATATTCCACAATTTTTGAACAACAGCCCCCTAATTTTGAATACCTAAATCACCAAATTCACATTTGGATTGCTGCCCATCAGTTAACTAAAACACTATTTAAAACAGAAGAAAAAAGCTATTAAACCATTTTTGTTTTTGATCTCTTTTCAAGTAAATCAAAACACTCCATACAAACAGCTATTCCTAAACCAATAACTAATGACCCTTTGCAACAAAACATTCTGATTGCCTTCCAAAGCATAAAAACTGCTTTAAGGCAAAAAAATAACACCCCACTAACTTTATTTAAAGACAATATACAAGATCCAATTGAATGATTAGATGACTTTGAAAAAGCTGTCACAGCCAACCAATATGATAATAAATACAAGTTTCAAATTATTGGTGGCTACCTCCAAGATTCTCTTGCTACTTGGTTTTTACAAGAAACCAATGCTGATGCTTATTAAAAAATCATTAAATGAATACCAACAAATATTGGAAAAGAAAACACCTCTTTCACAATCTGGTTTGAAACTAAATTTAGAGCTCCTATCTTAATCTCAAAATAGCATATGGAATTAAAAAGAAAAACTCAAGATTTTGGTAAAGTTGTGACTAAATATGTTAAAGTCATTAGAAAACTAATCAAATGAGTAGATTCTGGAAGAAACTAAACAGAAGAACAAAAAATTCACTCCTTTATAAAAAGATTGAGAACTGATCTCTTATATGCTTTTTGGCCTCTTTTGGCCTTAAAAGACAATCTCACAATAGACATGATCATTGAACTTGCTCAATGAATTGAAGACAACCAAAGAATGTACTTAGGATTCACACTACTAGTTTTTGCTCCTGCTCTTCAAATGACTCTTGCTCCTCAAATGGCTGTTATTTTTTTTACTGCTCAGACTTTAAATTTCAATAAACAATTAATAGATAGGCTTACAGCTAATCTTGTGCAGTTATTAAAACTTTTAGCCCAAGCAGTCAGAAAAAATCAGCAACTACAAAGACCCAGATTTGAGCCCCATTTTAATCAGCTCTAGTAATTTCCTTATTAAAGACAACAAAATTGTGATTCACTTGTGTGCTATTGCTGTGGATTAATTAGACACTTTTCTAGAGATTACAACAATCTTCCATTACTTTTTCCAGTTCCTAAAAACAATGACAATCAAAACAACAAAACTATTAACAACAATGCCCTTAATCAAAGACCCAATCATGCCAACATCAATTTCTTTGAAGAGAATTTCTTAGTTAAAGCCACTGTTTATTAGTCTTTAAACTAATAAGTGCACTTCCAAAAAGTAAGAGTGCAAGCCAACCAGAAAAAAACTTCTTTTACACTTTTAATCTAACTAATAATGACCATAACATAGATAAACTAGCAATTAACACCTTTAAATCAACAAGAAAGAAGAAGAAAGCCAAGGTTGATTTCGTTCTGAACCCAAACAAAGCATTTATATCAACTGCTAATAACAATAAACTACCAAAGACTAAAGTTTTTAAGAATTCTTTAAAGTTAAAATTCCCAGAAATTGTACAAAAATCTGGCCCCTATTCTGTTGTCAAAGACCTTATAGAAACTCCAGCTCATATCACTTTTGGCCAATTGATAATCCATCCACAGTTCAGAAAAGATCTTCACAAATCATTGATTCTAAAGAAGAAAACACCAAAAACCAACAAGTGTTTTCACTAAGCTAAATTTGCTGACAACAGCAATATTATCTCCCTTATTTGCAAAACCCAAGTGGCTGGTTATTTTATTGTCTTGATCCTAGACAGTAGATTATCTGTTAGTGTAATTGCCAAACACTTTCTAGAAGCCATTAAAAGAAAGATTGATGAACTTTCCACCTGGCTTATAACCAATATACATGGTGACAAGAAGAAAAACTTGAATATAGCCAAAGCTGTTTCTGTTTGCATCAATGGCATTAGCATTGAAACTAACATAGAAGTATTTGAAGCAAAAGAGTATACTATCATTGTTAGTAATAAGTGGCTCAAGAAAGCCAAAGCATTACTTGACTATAAACTTTGTAAGCTAACCATCAAATGTGATGAAAAACCCATTATGGTTAAGTGCTGTTATTGAACAACTCCTTTAATAATCAAACAGAACCAAGAAGAAAAACAATCAAATGAATCAGATAATGATAAAAACAATGAAAAAAAAATTAAGAAGAACAAAAAAAAACTACTGAACTCGTTTATACTATTTTCATTAGCAATGACAAGTCACTGAATAATGTTAAAGCTAACAAAAAAAGAATCATGGTAAATGGCAAGCTAATTTGCTGGCTCTACTATGATATCCTCAGAAGAACCTTTGATAAAAAACCTGGCAAGAAAGCCAAATATAGCTATTAATAATATGGTTCTTGTATTAGGTGCTGGTGCAATAAATTTTTATATTCTTCTAGTAATGAATACAAGTTTTGCCTAATCTATTACAAAGATTAAGAGCCAATTAGTTTGATACCCAAAGAAAAACTAAAAGAAGTACAAAAGTTTTTTAAGAATGAACCACCTGAAATCTAATTACTAATTATAGAACAAAAAAAACCTTTTCCTGAAGAAAAAAAAGTGAACATTGAAAATCTGTTGGCTAAAAATAGCCCAATTATCTCAAAAAAAATGATATCTTTGAATAAACCCATGTAATACAACACACTATTATCAACAAAAAAACTTGCACTATCTATTTAAAGTTTTATTAATCCAATTAGCACAATAATAAGTTCATTAAAAAAGTTGTAACCCGAATAAAAAATCTTGGTTTTATATAAAAAACCAAGAATAAATGGGCTTTTCCAGTTGTAGTGGTATCCAAGAAAGATAGAACCCTATGTTTTTGTGTTGATTATCACCAATTAAATATTATTACTATAAAAGACATGTACTTACTTCCCAAAATTAATGCAATGCTAAACAAATTCAATAGTGCTGCTTTCTTCTTAACTATTAACTTAACTGCTGAATTCTGGCAAGTAAAAATGGATTCAGAAAGCAGAAAAAAAACTGCTTTTATTATCAAGTATGGCATCTATGAATTCACAGCTACATTTTTTGGTCTCACTAATGTCCCTTCCATTTTTTAATGCTTAATAGACAAAGTATTTAAATCAGTAAAAAAAAACTTTGTTTTGGTCTACTTAGATAACATAATAGTATACTCAAAAATCTGGGATAAACATCTTGAACACTTGCAAAAGGTTTTTGACTTTCTTAAAAATGTTGGTCTTAAGATTAACCTAATCAAATTTTTCTTTGGATGCCAATCTATCTAGTTTCTTGGTTATTTTATTACAAAAGATGGAATCTTCTCTGATTCAGCTAAAGTTGAAAAAGTTCAGAACATTAGACAACTAATGAATGTTCCTAAACTATGCTTTTTTCTTGGTTTGGCTTCTTATTATCACAAATTTATCAAAAATTTTTCTAAAAGTGCTTTCTTACTTAATCAGCTACTCAGAAAAAATGTCAATTATTACTGAAGCATTCATCAACAAAAAGCTTTTGAAATTCTGAAGAAAAAACTTGTTACTGAACCAATTCTCAAACAACCTGACTTGAACCAATTTTTTATTCTTCATACTGATGCATCTGGCTATAGACTTGGTGCTGTTCTCTTATAGAAAGATGAAAATAATAGAGAACATACTATAGCATATGCCAATAGATCTTTCACACCAGCAGAAAAAAACTATTCAATAACTGAACAAGAATGTTTAACAGTAGTTTGAACTACTAACTATTGGGATTAATATCTTCTTGGTGTGAAATTTCTAGTGGTAACAGATTATCAAGTCTTGGTTTAACTGCATAACAAAAAAAAGCTGAAACATAAATGAATAACTTACTGAATACTTCATCTGAATGAATTCAACTATGATATTCAACATTACAAAGAAGCTAATCATCAAAATGCTAATGCTTTCTTCAGACTTACTATTCAGTGATAATATAACCTCTTAACCAAACCAACTTAATTATTAGTAACTCTTTTATAAATAAACATGATAATGGACTTAGACAACTATTTTGTCTTAATAGAATTTTTGGGTAAAAAACAATACCCATTGGACTACACTTAACAGCAAAGAAAACATTTGTGCAAACAATCAAATTTCTATTTGATCTGCCAGAATCAGTTATATAAAAGAAACAAAAAAAATTCTGACCACCCTCAAAGAGTCATCAGATTTGAAGAAAAAGAAATTGTAATATACAACATACATACTAATTCATTAGCTAAACACTTTAGAAAAACAAAAACAATTCAGAAAACCTTAGCTCATTATTATTGGCCTATTTTGGAAAAAGACATTGCTGAATACATTAAAATCTGTGACATTTGCCAAAAAAGAGGCAAACCCAATCAAAAAAAAAATATTTATCCAATCTCTGTTAGTCAACCATTTAACAGAATTAGTATAGATGTTGTTGGACCTTTAACAATAATTCTTAATAGCAATAGATATATTATTACAGCTACTAACTATCTTATAAAGTGAGTAAAAGCAAGAACTATTTCAGATCAAACAGCAGTTTCAATATCCAATTTCATTTATGAAAATATTATCTACTGTCATAGCTGCCCCAAAGAATTTTTATTTGATAAAAAAAGAGCTTTTTTCAGTACACTGGTTAAAGAACTTTGCAAAAAAATAAGAATATATCATAAACTTTCTTCTTTTTACCACTTTCAAACAAATGGTCTAGTAGAACATTTCAATAAAACACTATGTGAAACTCTAGCCAAAACCAGTAAAGAAACAAACTTATAAGACAAAGTACTGCCTTCAGCCTTGTTTGTTTATAGAACTGTGAATTATGATATAACAAGTTATGAACCTTTTTATCTGCTTAATGGATGCATGGCAATATTACTAATAGAAAATAATCCTAAAATAATATCTTTTAAGAAAATCACAATAGAGAATTATAAAAACATTTTGCAAAAAAGACTTAATACCATTTTTGACTCCTTAATAGAAGCACAAATAATTGCTTTTGAAAAGATAAAACAGTTTTAAGAAAAGCTTAAAAAAAAGAAAATCTATAAAACACTTTTCTTAAGTATTGGTAACTTAATATTAGAATACCATTCAGACAAAAACAATATCTATGGTAATAAATTCTCTAACCAATAGAAAAGAATCTTTTTAGTCAACAAAGTTTTGAACAATGATTCTTATATTCTTTAAGATCAATCTGAAACAATCTTTAATGATTATTTTGTTCATGATATATGACTCAAGAAATATCATAAACGACTTGATTGGTTGTTTGTTGTAATAATATCGACCCAAATAATCAGCAAAAATTAAGTATAAATAAATACACCATTTCCAAAACAGAGATATCTTTAATCAACATGAACAATTATTTTCTGGATCAAAACATTCAAAACACTTTCTATACTCTTTATGAGTATTGAATCAAAAACTATCCAAATGCTATTCTGATTATTGAAAAACAAATCATCATAACTAATAACAGTAGAACACACACTTTTATTAAACCAAAGAAAACCACTACCAAAAGAGAAAGAATTAGTAGCAAAATGGATAAATATCTGTTAGAAAGTATAATAGCAGCTATATTCTCACTTTTTAGCATAATTGGAAAAACAATCCAAGAAATCTTACCCATAGACAAAAATTTGTTATATGAAAGACAATTAAAATTCTATGGTTACCTTAGAAAAATCATAAAGGATATAAAACTTATAAAGAAAACAACTTTAAAAATATAGACAGAAATTTTGAACATTATACAGTTGAATGTCCCAAGAGTTTTAACTATTGTTAAAAGAGCCAAAACTCTAATACAAAGATTTGATCTCTTAGATACAAAACTCATTTTGCCTCAAGTATTATACACTCTATCTACAAAAGACTTCAACAAATTAGTTAGTTTTGAATTAGATAAAACACTTCAAATAAATTATTTTATAAATAGCTTGATTTTGCTGGAGTTCAATCTCTTTGGAAAAAATAATGTTATGATTAAAACTCATATTTTTTATTAGTTATTACATATATTAGCTACTGATGTCATATAATTAGCCACCCTATTTTTAAATAGTAATTATTAACCTGATTAATAATCTGATCATTGATTTGATTATCAATCTGATCAATAACCTGATTATTGACCTAGTCATCAATTTGATTATTGACCTAGTTGTTGATCTGATCATTGACCACTTTTGATAGCTATATAAGCAATGAATCTCTTAGCTATAAAAAAGCATGTAAGAATCAAAAAGAAAAATAAAATAAAATAACAACTTTATTTTAATTCTTCTCTTCTTACTAATTTTTTTTTCCTTACTTTCAAGTATTTGAACATTTTAAGATAAAAGATTACTTGTTGGTATTTATCTACTCTTTTTCTGACTCATATAATTATAGCATTTGAAGATTATTAAATAAAACATGATTGAAAAGTATATTTAATACTTAATATTAAATTCTAAGAGCACTAATATGAAACATAGAATTATACCAGTGTGTAATCATTTGTTAACAGTACAAACTATCTTTCTACTTTCAGATTCTCTGGTTATCTTTTGAAAAGTATAGTGACTGAGATATTTTATAAAACTGATCTTATACATTGAATTCATACTCATTTAATTTGTTCTTTAAAATTGAATTCTCTTTGATTTTTTTTTATTACTCTACAATTCTGTTTTCCCTTGCTATCTATTAGCTTGTTATTCCAACCCATAACACTATATTTTAAGATTATTCAGAAATACTACTATTTTTAAACATAAAAACAATAACTATTAACCAGTGAAAAAAATAACCAACTCTTAATT
>JAAOMT010000379.1:11610-22930 GCA_016748015.1 Geosiphon pyriformis | reverse complement strand
CCGGCAAAGATGGGATATAGCTGGCAATTTTTGAAGTAACGCTGAGGTAAAACAGTGTTCAAGATTGCTGCGTGTGATTGGTTCATCGAAGGGAGGGCAGAGAAGTTGTAGAAATGATAAGGTGTTGTCAGGGGTGTCAAGTCTAACACGCTTCGCAAGGTGTTCTAGAATAACCATAGAAAATAGAAAGAAATAGGCGTTATACACCAAATATTCTCTTAAATATGGACATTCCTTCCATAAAACGCATGTAATTACAAAATGAATGAATAGTTATGCATGGAAAACTGATTTACAAATTTGTTAAGCTCTACTCTATGTCTCAAGTTACGAAGTCGTTACCTGTCTTATTAGTTTCTATAAAGTGATCTTGTAATTTTTCCATCTGCAACTCCCATCTATCTTTACTCTTTTTTAGCTCTTTCACTTCTTCTTCCAACTCTTCCTTTTCTTCTATCCACTTCTTCCTTTGCTTTTCGTCCACATCCTCCTCCTCTCTCAAATTCTTCTTTAATTCATTTAACCTATCTAGCTTCTCCACGCATCTCCTATACTCGGTCGTAACCACCTCTAATTGACGTTTAATATCTTCAACGCTCGCCATGGTGTTTTGTGTGTTTGTTATGGTTTGGGAAGATATGGCCTAATATATGTTTGGTTCGTGTCAATGACGTTTCAGATCTTTGATTTATCAGTATAAATTTGCTATTTAGGTAACAAACCCGTCTTTGTTAAAATCAGAGTTTTTACTCTATAATATAATTGTTTTTTTAATAATTATTGTATTATATTCATTAAATTATTTTTGTTTTGTTAAATTAACATTATTATTGTTTTATATATTTTAATATTGAATAAAATTCGTTTTATTATTTTAAAATAAAAATAATTGTAAATTTTAAAATTGGAAAAAATTAAACCAGTATTAAATATATTTTTATTATTATTATATATATATATATATAACTTTATATTAATTTTAAACTTATTAAATAAAATTTATATATTTAATTTATAAATAAAACAAATTTAATAATGTTATTTGTATGTATTAATTAAATATAATTTAATTAAAACTTAAAATATTACTTACATATTTTTTATATATAACCAATAATTTAAGCTATATAAATTAAAAAAACCATTTGTTTTTATTTTATTTAAGTATTTAACAATTTTTTATTTTAATGCTTATTTAATTTTTTATTTTAAACATATTTATATATTTATATTTAATAACTTTTACATTAATACTTTATATTTTTTACAAAATTATTAATTATTTATTTTTATTAATAAATTTATTTTATTTAAAAGATATATATTATAGTTTTATAAATTTTTAAACAACAAAATAATAATAATAATAATACTTTTAATATAAAAAAATTTTGGTATTTATTTTTAATAATCAATAAAAAAATAATTTAAATTATTAAAACACTAATAAATTTAATTATATATTTATTAAACAAGTCAATTTTTTTTTTTTTTTTTATATTTAATGAGTGAGGTCCAAACACGACCTAGTGCTATACATCATACAAATGATCTAAACTAGGTGCAAATCATGCGCCTTCTACACGTGACCAGCCACTCGGGCCAGGCAGGACTACACTATATACCTATATGCACAGAAACTACATTACCAATACCTGAAAAAAAAGGACAAAACTTACAGAACCCGAAACCAACTCCAAAAGCCTCTGCCACCCCCAGCAATCTGACCACACCAGCTGAAAACACCATAGGCAAACCAGAAACTGAGGCAGGAGCAGAGCCGTCATGCAGAATCAAGCTGTGCTTTTCCATAAATGCTCGGTGTCTGGCCCGAACCAACCAAATATCATCCCAAAATGCCAGACAAAAATCATGCACAAAGCTCACAACCCTCTTAGCACCCTCCTTAGAATCTTTAAAAACTGAGACAGACTCACAAAACCATTCATTGAAAACAAAGCCTTTACACAAAGCAACACCAACTCCAACTTTAGAAACACAAAAAGTCAAGGCCTGTGAGACACATGAAGAAGAGCAAGAAAGACCAGAAAGAGTCTCCCAAGCTAAAGCATGAGCGCCCAACAAAACGAGCACGGCCAGCGGCATCCTGAGGACATGAAAAAACATGATCCGAGATCTCAATGTCACCACAAAACAGGCAGACCACACTGGGGTATCTCCTATCATATAAATGCTTGTGCACAGCAACAGGAAGCTGATGATGGAGAGCCTTCATAAAGTAAGTACAACAACTTGCCATGCGCATGCTGGTAAAACCGGATGCCAAGTGAGAATCGGGGTGCCATACCATAGAAGACTTAGACCAATTGATATCAGCACACAAACTATCATCCACAACACGAGAACCTACTCCAATCTCCCAACGAGCTCGATGAACTGACCAAAAAACATCACGAACAAAGTGTCTAGAATTACCAGAAACTGCTGTACCACCAGCACATATAAAACATTTATTGACCAAATGAGGTAGATGCCAAGCAGAGAGAGCAGCACCTTTGGCAAGCGCATCAGCACGCTCATTGCTTGAGACACCCAAATGGCCTTTCACCTTAACCCAATTCACATCCAAATTTTTTTGACAAATGACAGTAGCAATATGATGACACTTGATCTAACAGCGGTTCCTGAAATTCGGACGAACCAGTGAAGACTCCGACCTACATGCATCCAAAGCAGCTTGACTATCCGAGAACAAGTCGATCGAACGAGAAAAGGGAATACACTCAAGGGCCAAAACTATGGCTTGTAGTTCTGTCAGAGTAGAAGAAACCAAACCAGGCACCCCAACACCCAAACCCAAGTTAATGTCCTCAAAAAAAACGACAGCACCTGTTCTCACGTCAACAGTGCCCAGACCAAAAAGAGAACCATCCGTATACACAGAAAAGTGGGCAGCATCAACAGTCAGCAAAGTGTCACGAATCACACCAAAATCATGAGAAAGATGAACATCAGACACAGCATGATCATCCACCAAAGAAGAACTTGAAGAGAGAGGCACAATACCACCAAGAAAGCGAATGGAAAGATCAAACCAGAAAGGGACTGGGCCACGAGGGTCTAGCCTCTTCCAACGCTTGAAGGTCCCCCAACTGAAAACATCACCATTACGGTCACGAAGCTGTTCCATAAAAGCAATTCCATAACGCCTGAGTGAGGAGATGCACTTGAAAAAATAGGATTTACCAAGAACCAAAGACATAAGAGTACTACTCTAACGACACAAGCCAGAGGGCCTCCCAAAGACAAATCACACCCAGAAAAAATGCAAACCACACCTGCCAAAAAATTATTCAAGGGGCTGATACTAACACAAGCCAGAAACAGCAAGAAATGACGAGGACGCCAGCTGAGAACCTGGAGGTCATGAGACCTGTGAGAAAACAAGTGACCCAAGACACCAGTAGAATTTGCAAAAGCAACAATGGAGGCCAATTTACTCTCAGCCTGGATCTGTTTGAAAGTTTTTAAATTGTACATAGAGGGGTGATGAAGTGCATCACTGAAGAAATCACGTGGCAATCCAGACTTGTATTTTAAGACTCTGCATACCAAAACATCTCATTTACTACAAACACCAATAGAAACGAAACTGAACTGGATCCTGTAGCTGATGATAGGGAAAAGAACTGCAGACACCAAATATGTACACTGCTTGTCCAAAATCACTTTTCTCAAAACAAGATTCACAAAAAACCGTACATCAGCCTGAGCTTTAGCCAAGCTAGGCTTCGAAAGACCCTCAGAAGACAAAAAAATACCCAAATAGCGATGAGATTCCCCTTTCTTGGCAATGGAAATAGGCGCACCACTAATAGTTAAATAAGGATCCAGCACCCGGCAATTGATGGGGATGGCCACTGTTTTGTCGTTGTTTACAGAAATATCATTAAACCTAAAAAACTCACTAGCAACATCAAGGATGTGTTGCGTAGCAGCCTGACTGCTCCCAACCCAAATAGTATTATCGACAAAAGCTCCGGCAGCAAGAAACGAAGACAGCCCAGCTTGAGGATCCACCTGGCCAGTTCTTGATATAAAATGAGAATTCAACCTGTAGCCATACACACTATCCTGTCTCTTAATCTCACACAGAAGTGAATCGTAAAAAATATGCCAAAGAAGAGGCGAGAAAACTTCTCCCTGATCCAGATCATCGTAAACACAATATCTATCAGTCAAGCCAAAGTCCGTCATTACTCTGTTGACGCGACCATTGTGAATACTGCCAAAAAATCTAATAAACCTGTTACACATTTTGATCCTGACTAGACTTCTCCTAAGATGTTTCCAACCAACTGAGTCATAAGCCTTGTGCATGTTCTGTAAAACCAGCCAAAGTTCATAGTTCTTCTCCAAGGCATCCTCAACCACAGAACCGATAGCAAAAATGGGAGATTGTGTTGTCATACCCTTCAAAACCGAAAAATTGTCCCCACGAAGAACATCAAAAGTACTGCAAGCCAGAGAGATCCTATCTGAAAGGATCTTGGAGAGAATTTTGCGGGCTGTCTCAATTAAAGCTATAGGACGGGTGTTTATGAGAACTCCCTCCCATTCATATGGTTTAGGAATCATTGAAACCCAAGCTTCTCTCCAAGGCCCAAGTACTAACTCAACAACTAAACAGAAATTCAAGAGCACCAAAAACATATCCAAAACAGATTTGTCACAATGTTTCCATAATTCATTGGAGATACCAGAAAGACCAGTCACTTTTCCATCAGGAAGATCCTTAACAACAGCTGACAACTCATCAAAACTAATCGAACACATGACATCAGAGAAAGCACTATCGAACACGTAATCCAGAGGCCGATATTGACGAGCCCAATCCTCAGATAAGTCAGACACCACCTCATGTTTTCTGGTCCATTTCTCCATAATTTTGTCCACCTTAGACTTAACCAAATCAGGCTCTAAAATCAACTTATTTTCCACAACTAGATGATCCAAGACCACCTTGCGAAAAGGACGCTCCAAGACACTCCTAATGATGTGACCCTTGTTCAGCTCAAAACTCTCCATTCTCCTATTAATAGTCTGCTTGATTGAAAATTTCTCAGCACGCTTGAATTCCACTAATTTGAAGGAGCAGTACGATTTCCTTGCTTTGGCCAGCACAGAACGAATAAGATCAAAATTAGAACCTGAAAGAAACAGAGACTTGACCACCGATGCACCAGGAGAGTCGAGTCTGTGCCACACCTCCAACAAAGAAGCAAAACCATCACTAGAAGCCAAACGCGAAGCCTTGACCAACTTAGAAACCAGCAGCTCCAGCTTGTGAAATCTAGAAGAAGTCTTGGTAAATACACCATCAAAACCTTTGAACCATTTTTTCTTAAATGCACCACCCGCTGAAAAAACCATAATTTTGCGAACAATGTCCCACATAGCATCCACATCTGAAAACTTCACTGCCACACCAAAAGCATCCGAGAACATAGAGACATTAGCAGCTGAGGCCTCCCTAAACTCCAACCACTTAGCTTTATTGGCACTTTTGACATCAAACTTCCAACAATCTCTATTTGCTTGCTTGTAAAGAGAATTCAAATGCATATCCAAGAGCCCGCCCAAACCCAAATCCACTGAAACAGCTTGATGGTCCGTGTCAAAATGCTCACTGACATTCAAAACTTCACAATGCACTATCGCATTGACAAGACTCGAGGAGACAAACACGTAATCAATTGTTTTCTTAACACCCCTAGAATTTTTCCAAGTGAGCAATTTTGCAGCCGGGCTACCAACTAAAGAATTGACCAGACCCAAATCAAAGCATCTTTTAAAACTTGCACTTTTACGAGAGTTGTCTTCATTAAAATCGCCACCAAGAATGATGAAAGAAAATTCATTGACAGCCTTCGCAATGAGAGAATTGATTTCACCAGCCTAAAAGAACCAGACCACTGAAGAAGCACTAGTATAAAGCCCCAAAATTAACACAGAAAGTTTATCCTTGAAAAGCAATTTAATAGAAAGGAGCCGACCAGGCACCTCAAAAATCTTGCACACATGACAAGCCAAAGAAACATCCATGATAACAGCAACACCCACACCCAAGTGACCAGAGTCCAAACCAGAAGTGAACACTCAGACACCATCAAACTTGTCTGCAATTCACAGACATGCCTTACCTTTTAATTTCGTTTTAGTAATGATAGAGACCAAATTGTTTATTTTTTTATGCCAACAAATAACATCCTCCTGTTTCGCAGGATTGTTCATTCCCCTAACATTGCACGTGGCAATTTTCCAAATATAATTGGTCATTGATATGAGGAGAGAATCAGAGAACCCGAACCAGCACACAACTGTTCCAACTTTGCCAAAATCAAACCAATGGAAGCATCGAGAGCAACCAACTTTGATTCTAAAACACCAACTTTAGAAGTCAACACCTTGGAACTGCTATGACCTAATTGAGAACTATCATTGCTAGAAGAAGAAGAAATGGGTTAAGCCAAAGGTACGTCTAATACCATGTTGGAATCCAAGTCTGAGTTAGCCACCATAAGAGAACCAGAGACAGACAGTTGAGGAGTATTCACCAGAAGAATCATATTAGAAGAAGGAGCTAAAGGCACCAAACTGAGATTGTCAAAACGAAGAAGAATGTTCGAAATTTGATCAGATAAAAGCTCTATAGAGCATTTCAGACATGCCAAATGCACACCCAAAGGGGCATCGATCATAGAGAGAGGAGGAGGGGTACCACCAGAATTCGAAGCACCAATGAGCAGAGAACCAGAACCAAAGTCATCAAGAGGAACACGAGAGACTGAAGCAACTGAGACCACTTGGGCCCAGAATTTGCCTCCAAAAGCGACAGGACAAGAGATTGGAACCTTTTTTTTAGCATATAATTTGGCCAACTGGAGACGAGTATCCAAGTTAGCAGGCTTTCTAAATGACTTGGGTGATTGAAAAACTGATGCAACCTTAGCATCACATTCTAGGGCAGAATGACCAAACTTCCCATACTGTTCACAGCAAACCAAATCCAACCTAACCCATGAGAGTTTCACTCCACCAAAGATCGGCTCCGTGTGAAAAGCCGATTCCATAGCTTCATTAGATTCAAACCATATCACAACACAGTGTGTTCTATTGCCAGTTTCCAATAAATGATTGATGACACAAGTTTTCCCACTGGCCCCTTCCAATAGATTCCCAAGATCATAAGCCGTCGTTCCCACCAGCAAAGTAAACAGAAGTGCCCTGAATTGATCCCTAAAAGCCCATGTCTCATGATCTCCCACAGTCTTGGCCACACGCACAGAATCTTTCCCAATTAGAAAGGACCATTTTGACGCCAACAGATCAGCCTGACTAGATTCGGCAAACTCCACCACAGCCTTCTGCCATAGCCCAATTAACTGAACTTTGATAGACACAATCTGACCATACTCAGATACTGTGGTGATGATCATTTTTTTTGGTGTATCCATGGGAATTTTCTTGATTACTATGGCCCGATCCAAGTGAATTCCTTGTCTCTTAAGATCACTGTTTACTATGATGTTATTTTTCTTGGCCAATGATATGGCCTTTTCCAAGCTCTCTGATAAAGTAAACGTTGATCTGATAATCCCATCAAATTTTGAGGGAGTAGTGGTCCCCCCAAAACCACTGATTTTTGAAAACAATTTCCTAATCAATTGAGTTTTCGCAGTTGCCGATTTGCCTTCCACAGCTAAGAGATTAATATCTAATGCAAAGAACTTCCTAACAGCAACTTCCACTTGAGATTTAACAATTTGGGATCCAGCCACATTTTTTTTAAAGGAATACCAAGAGGAGGGGGAAGAGGACCACCATCATTATCATTTACATTGTAATCTAATGAACCAAGAGGGGAGCTGCAGTCTAAATTATTCTTAATCCTCTTTGCCTTAGGAGTTGTTGCAGCTGAGCCAAGAAGAGACCCATCATCACTGTCAGCCAAGATGCCACCAGCAACACTGTCACCAGAATCACTTTTTATATCTGAGTATTGACTCCCACCAGAATGAGATTTGGCCAAAACAGCTTTGTTTCTATCACCAGACTAACTCATATGGCGAAGGAAAACTCTTTTTTTTTGAGAGGAGAGACCACCAACAGAACCAGAAGAAGCACCAACAGGAGCTTTCTTATTCGACATACTACTGCCAGAAGCAGCTTCCAAATCCACAATAAAAGGATTATTTGTAAGAGAAATGTTGAGATACAGCAAGTGAGAAAAAAAAAAAACTACTTTTAAAATATGACTCTTTTTTAGGAATTTGGGACAAAGGAGAGCCTTTATTAGTAATAGCAGAAAAACCTAAATTCTTTAAAGACTTCTTAATATATATATTAATTTTATTTAACCAGATCTTATGCAAACATTTTTTCAATATTAAAAATTTATTTGACAACAAATACTATCATTTACCACTAATATAAGATTAGAATTATATAAAAACTTTAATATTAAAACAAATTAAAAAGACATAAGCTTTATAGGATCTAATCTTTTTTAGTAATAAAATATTTTTTAATATATTATTCTGCCTTTTTGTTCAAAAGTCTGTTATAAAAAGTTATCTCAAATTTTTTTAAAGAACCAATCTTATTAAAGTACAAAGAAATTCTCAGAACACTTAACATAAAAAATTTGTTAAAATTGAAGAATGCACAAAGCAAATTATTTACTAACAAAAGGCCATTGTCCAAAAAAATACACATTAATTTAGCCAAAAATTGTTAAAAAAACTGACTTATAACCAAATTAGATACTGCAAAAAATTCAAAAAAGCTCATTTTAAAACTTGAAAATCCAAAAACATAGCCAAAAAATTAACCAAAAATACTAGTAGCATTTACAAAAGCAATAGTTGAAGCAATTTTTTTTTAGTTTAAACTTGCTCAAATGTTTTTAAATTATACAATAAAAAATGATGCAATATATTACTAAAAAAATCGTGAAATAAACCAGTTTTTAATCTAAAATTTTTTCTGATTATAATATTTTATTAACAGCAACTTCAGAAAAAACAAAGCTAAACTGTAATTAATACTTAATTATAAATTACAAAACAGCTAAAACCAAATAAGAAAATTGCTTATTTATAATAGTTTTTTTTAATATTATATTTAAAAAAAACTTAATATCAAACTTAGTTTTGGTTATATTGGGCTTTAACAAATTATTTGTCAATAAAAAAATATCTAAATATCTATGTAGTACTTTACTTTTGGCAATTAAAATTAATAGTCTACTAATTCTTAAAAAAGCATTTTTAATTTGCTAATTGATAAAAATAGTTACTGTTTTATTTAGAAATTAGCACCTTGGAACTGCTCAGACCCAATTGAGAATTGTCATTGCCAGAAGAGAGAGAAATAGACTGAATCAAAAGAACATCTAACACTATGTTGGAACCCAAGTTAGAGTCAGCAACCATAAGAAAATCAGAGACAGATGGGTGAGAAGTACCCACAGAAAAAATCACATTAGAAAGTGGAGCCGAAGGCACCAAACTGAGATTGTCAAAATGAAGAAAAATGTTCGAAATTTGATCAGATAAGAGCTCCACAGAGCATTCCAGACATGCCAAATGTGTACCCAAAGGGGAATTAACCATAGAAAGAGGAGGAAGGTTATTACCAGAACATGAAGTACCAAAGGGCAGAGAACCAGAACCAGAGCCATCATGAGAATCATGAAATGCTAAAGCAACTGAGACCACTTGAGCCCAAAATTTGCCTCCAAAAGCAATAGGACAAGAGATCGGAACCTTCTTTTTAGCATATAATTTGGCCAACTGTAAACAAGTATCCAGGTTAGCAGGCCTTTTAAATGACTTGGGCGACTGAGAAGCTGACACAACTCCAGCATCACATTCTAAGACAGAATGACCAAATTTTTCACACCATTTATAGTGAACTAAATCCAACCTAGCCCATGAGAGTTTCACACCACCAAAGATTGGCTCCATGTGAAAAGCTGATTCCATAGCTTCATCAGATTCAAAACAGACCACAGCACAGTGAGTTCTATTACCAGTCTCCAATGAATGATTGATAACACAAGTTTTTCTACCAGCTTCTTCCAAAAAAGTCCCAAGATCATGAGCTGTCGTTTCCATTGACAATGTGAAAAGAAGCACCCTAAATTGATCCCTAAAAGCCCATGTCTCATGATCTCCCACAGCCTTGGCCACACACACAGAATCTTTCCCAATTAGGAATGACTATTTTGATGCTAACAGATCAGCCTGGCTAGATTTGGCGAACTCCACTACAGCCTTCTGCCACAGCCCAATTAACTAAACTTTAATAGACACAATCTGATCATACTCAGATACTGTGGCAACAATCATTTCTTTTGGCATGTCTATGGGAATTTTTTTTATCACCACAGCCTGATCTGAATCCACTCCTTGTTTCTTGAGATCGGTGTTCATGATGATCCCATTTTCTCTAGCCAATAATACAGCTTTTTTCATGTTTTCTTCTGATGTGAATGTGGATCTGATGATTTCTTCAAATTTTGAGGGGGTAATGACTCCCCCAAAACCAATGATTTTTGAGAAAATTTTTTTTATGAGCTGAGTCTTTGTTGTCACCGATTTGCCTTCCACATTTGAGATATTGACATCCAAAGCAAATGATTTCTTAACCACTACTTTTACTTGAGTCTTAATAATTTTAGGGTCCAACCAAATTCTGTCCAGAGAGATACCAAGAGGAGGAAGGAGGGGACCACCATCATCATCGTCCATGTTATAATCCAAAAAGCCAAGAGGGGAACCGCAGTCCAAATTACTCTTAACTCTTTTTGTCTTAGGAGTCGTTGCAGCCGAGCCGAAAAGAGAACCATCACCACTACCAGCCAATATGTTACCAGCAACACTGTCACCAGAATCACTTTCCATATCCGAGTATTGATTTTCTTTAGAATGAGGTTTGGCCAAAGCAGCTTCATGTTTATCACTAGATTGAATCATATGGTGAAGGGAAACCCTTTTTTTTTGAGAAAAAAGGCCACCAGTAGAACCAGAAAAAGCACCAACAGGAGCTTTCTTATTCAACATACCACTACTGGGAGCAGCTTCCAGGTCCATAACAAATGGATTATTTGTAAGAGAAATAGTGAAATATAACAAGTAGAAAAAACAAAAACAAAAAACTTCTTTCAAAAATGTGCTCTTTGGGGAATTTGGAATGTTAATAATAATAAACAAGTAAAAACAATTTTATATAACTAAAATATATATATAAAAATAAATAATTTAAACAAACAAAAAAAACAAAATAGAATTTA
>JAAOMT010000289.1:731326-824469 GCA_016748015.1 Geosiphon pyriformis | reverse complement strand
AAAGATCTAGTAACTAAGCCGCCCTTAATTTACTCCAGGAATTTGGAAATTTTTAAAGCTATAAAAGATTCCACTTTCCCGAACTCTACTTTCTTTCTTCACTTTCACAAAGTTAACTTTCATTCTACAAACAAAGGATACACAAACACATTAACGAGTCTCAAAAAATATATCTAAACAAAATGTCTGGAAAAATCTCAATCTCAACTCTCATCCTATATGTGGTATTGGCAATTCTCTGTCTTACCACTCTTACTCACTCAAGCCCACTTGTACGTCGTCAAAACCAAATTGTCGCTTATGCCGATTTATTGGGAGGACGTGTTACCATTACTCAACTTGCTCAAGGTTACACCCGAATCTATGGTCAATTCAATACCGGGTTCCAGGGCAGCACATCTAGTTATAGTATTGTATTTGCAAAAAGTGGTTATAGTCTTTCGAATAAGATTAATTACTCAATCTTGAACGGGGGTACCTCGGCTTTCCAAGTTGATGTCACCGATCTTCGTCTTGATAACAATGGACCTGGAGTCAATGTCGCTGGTGATATCTTGAGTGTTTATAGAAATAATGCTCTTATTGGTAGCGGAAATGTTGTTTCAATCTAGATAGCAAACTTTAAATGTTATTTTTATAATATTATTTGTAAAGATGTTTAATAAATATCAAGTTGTATATATAGTCACAAGTTGAAAAGTTAAATTTAATAAATTGGGATCTTGAAGTTCCATCAAATAAGCGGTCGACTTATGATTAAGGAAAGGCGTAGAAAATTTGAGATATCAGCCTTTCCTTTTGCTTTTGATTAAAACCTATTTAATCTATTTTTTAGGATAAAGTAAGCTTATTTACTTGCTGCTTAAAGTTGAATTCTATTTAACCACTATGATGTGAATATCAGATTTAATTAAAGTTGCAGATTTAATTAAAGTTACATGCATTAGAAAAAGAAATTTTATTCGGAAGCTGTAAAAAAAAAATGAATATTTAAAGGGCAAAGGCAAAGGCAAAGGCAAAGGCAAAGGGCAAAGGGCAAAAGGTGAAAATTTGGTTTTTTGAGGTTTGCTAAATATTTAATTATTTTAAAATATCATCTAATACCTAGATATTAAACAAAATCTTTTAACTTTCAATAGATTCCCTAAAAGATTTTAATATAACAAACCATCAAAAATATTTAGAAATGATCATTCCTGCTTCCTTTTATTAATTGAATGTCTTTGGGGTAAATTTGTTATTTATATTAAATTTCTTGTGAATAAGTGATTTATACGATAACTTTATTATTTTCATTTTTATTTTCATATTTACTATTTCATATTTACTATTTACTATTTACTATTTACTATTTACTATTTACTATTTACTATTAGATAATATTTAATGCTTTTGGATAAAATAATCCTTGTTAAATTCTAAACTAAACATTCCCATTCATTGATTTCTTTCATTCTCAATGAGACTTAATATTTATCTCTCAATATATCGGAAATTTTATGATATATGATGCATAGTAAATCTTTAATAGTCGATTCCCTCTTCAGAAAAATTTTACATGAATCAAAAAGCGAGCTAATTTATTGATTTTTAAAACTCTGCCTGAAATCTACAATTGTTAGATGAAGGCTTAGCCTATTGCAAAGTAAGGCTTAAGTATCCTATCAAAAAGATTTCCTTAAAATGTTATTTTTAACCTTATGCCACACTTCTAATGTCGACAACTACCAGATTCCAGATCTTGTTTCAGATAAGTAATTTTTCAATTTGTTTCATATTAATAAATAAATAACTAAGAATTGCATAAGGGGCTGTAACCGATTTTCAAGGCTTAAACAGGTGACCTTGGAAAATGGTAAGCTATAAAATCGTCGATTTTGCTGTTGTATGTTTTAAAAAAGAATTACACGTATTTTTCGGACTTGAATCTATTTTGATATTGAAAGAATTTTCAGAAATGTTAAATAAGACATTAAAGAGCTCAATCTCTCTTCTCTTATATGTAGCCTTATTACTCTTCTGTCTGGAGGAATTTCAAAAGGTACATGCAGTTCCCTTCCAAACTCTAGACCTGGAACAGATTGTAGCTAGACATCAACTATACCGTCGTCAAGAACAAATTGTAGGCTATGCTGACCTTTTAATTGGCAGAGTTACGATCACGCAATTAGCACAAGGATTTACTAGAATATATGGACAATTCAACGTTGGATTTGACGGTGGTAGTCCATCGGATTATACCATTGTATTTAAACCGTCCGGTTTTCGTCTTTCTGATTATGTCACCTACCAAATCAATAGTCCTGGTATATCAGCATTTCAAGTTGATCTTACAAACGTGCGTTTGGACAATGACGGGCCAGGAACTAATGTTGCTTGTGAAACTTTGGAGGTATATAAGAATGGAAAGTTACTTGGGAAAGGGGATGTTATAACGTAAGTTTTCAAAAAGTGAAAGAAGCCTTTAATTTATTTTAAAGATGATAGATGAAAAAGTATAAATGGCAAGATTGAATTTCTAATGAGTCAATAAACTTTCAAACAGTGACCGTGGTTGCAAAGCAAAAGCGACGCCAATAACGGAACCTGTTCCGCCAAATCCTTCGCCGATTAAACCAGTTTCATTTAATCCAGTGGAAGAGGATACTTGTGAACTCTAACGAAGAGAATATTAGAAATTGAATTAGACCATATACTTATAAGGATTCTTTGTAAATTGGGAGCAGGTTATTATTTATGAAGGAGAATAATGTTAAACAAGAACTTTAGATTTTTAAGAGTCTAATTAATAGTTAGAAATATAGTCAACAAGTTAAAGATTTTTTTAAAATCAACTAATTCTTATTCTTTAGTAGAATTTATAATAATAATTTTAAAGTTTTATTTTTCTTTGACTATTAATTCTATTCTTTGCAAAACACTTTCTAAAGAGGCTTTGAATATTAGGAATTTTTCTCAATATTCCTAATAGGCATTGCTAACAGTCGAATACAAGAATAGTAAAAAGCAGTTTATGTGGAAACCTCTAATATATAGCTTATTTTTAGCTTCTTTAGTTTGTTCCGAAGAGGCTTATAATTGTTTACAAAAACATTGTAGATTCAAACCAATTATTGATAAATAATAATAACGACACTATAGTTTTAAGCTTTCGGACAAATTACATAGATTTTTTAAAAATACTTGACAAAGTAAGAAATAGTTATTTTTACAGAGGATTTATTACAATTTTTCAAAGATTTCAAAAAATATAATAATCAAGGTAATAATTAATTCAATGGACTTTTTTAAAATAAAAATGGGAAGCTAATAAATAGGTAATAAACTTAAAATAGAAAATTTTCAATATAAGAATAAAATTTAACGAAAAATTAAAGCTATACAAAAGAAAATGTTATACTTAATCTTTTAATTTTAATTTTAATTGTGCAATATAAATAAAATATTAACAAATTTTTATTTCAATAGGTTGATTTACGAAAATTCCTGTCATTTAAATAGGAAATATGAATTATTTAATATTAAAAAATTCTATTCACTAATTTAATTTTTATAAATTGTACTATATTTATTTATTAATTATTAATTTAATAAATTATTTTAAATAACTTATTAATAGAAATTCAATATTATAGCTAAATTACACTGTTTTATATTTTGGTTAAATTCAATGAGCAAAAAAAGTTTGAAAAAACTCAGTTATACAAAATCGTCATATAAGATCATCATTTGGAAATATTACAATAGTCCGAAGTTAAAGGAATAATCTATTTCTCTCCTTATTATGTTTAAAGAAGCAATATTTTGGATGAAACGACCGGAAAATTATATCAATTTTATTTTTACTATATAATTTTTATATTTAACAACATTCTACTCTTTATGATAAATTTAAGGTTAATCTAAGGCTAATCTAATTAATAACAAATTTTTAGTAAAAGAAAGCACTATGGCTGAAAACTTTTAATCGAAAAAGTGGTCGTCAAGATCTTTTTAGTTAAGTTGAATTTTTAGAAAGAAAGTATTCCACCGGTTTATTATAAAGAATTTAAAAATAAAATAAATACAAAGTAAATTAATTTCAAGATAAGAAAAATTAAGTCTTTACGCGTCTATTTAGTAATACAACATGACCAGTTTTTATGATAGTTGAGTATTTTCAATTAGGTAATTATCATTGATAAAAAAAACTCTGATGTTATTTCTAAAATTCAAAAGTGCAGGCTTTTAAAGCTAATTTTATCCAGGTTAGATTATTTTTTTTAAAACAATTCTAATTTATAAATACCCAAGTAAAAACTAGTGAAATATGCTGAAAAAGTATTCTGTTAATATTTATGCAGAAAAAAATAGTGAGAGAATATTTTTAATATGGAAAATACATATTTGTGGATAGATTGTGGTAAAAATAGGAATTATATTATAGATATATCTTTATTCTGTACCTTCGATAAGGGATTAAAAGGTTTGAAATATGAGAAAAATTTTACAAGATTGTTATCGTGGAAAATTCAAATTTTTTAAAGATCTTGATTTCGTTAATATTTCGATATTAATTTATATATTCGAGTGAAAATAGACTCCCTTCGATTATTTAGATTCTTTACAATAGAATTACCTAAATCAGAACTTAGAATGTTCTCAATTCGAGACAAACTAGCCATAATGAATTGTTCAAATTCTTGGAATATTCAATCTCTAAAAATAATAAATCTCAATTAAGTCAGGATTTTCGATTGGCATAAAAGAAACGAATTTCATTCTGATCAAAATTTTTTTCCCATGATAAATTTCTTTTAACCCTTGAAAATAGTCAAATTAAAGTTTTTTTACCCACCTTCGTAAGATTCGTTGTTAAAATTTTTTCTTGAATTTACTATTCCATGATGAAAGCGATATTCCAGAAAAAAGGAATAAAACTTCAACCGATGGGACGTATTCTAATGGGTGGTGACCCAAAGCCATTATCAGACGATCACGGTGACCATCTTAACCAAGGTTGTCATTTAGGAGTATTAGTAACCACAGATAACGGGACAAAATATTTAATTCATACCGATCCAGTTGATGTGAGGTTGGTAGATAGTTCAGCGATGACTCGACGATGGCGATCTTTTGGCCAAGAGCTTGATACTTATGCCAGTCCTACAATTGGAAATATTTTCAAGACTGCCCATGAATGTAAAGAATTGGGGAAAGTAAACGATAAAATTGTGGCGAGTACCTGTTATTATGTGGTAAAGGGTGTGATGGATAGTTATACATTTGGATGGGAACTATTAGCAGAGTTTGTGAAAGAAATTAATGGTAATAAAAAAGAAAATAATAATAGCAAAAAAGAAATCAATAGTAGTAAAAAAGAAATTGACAGTAGTAAAAAAGAAATCAATAGTAGTAAAAAAGAAATCTCAATTACAAGGTGCCAAACGAAAAGCTCTAAAGCGAATGAATGGTTGAATAAATCGATCGATGATCGTCATGTTAAATTAATTGATTATTCGGATTTCGAACAAGTTGAAACGATTCAAGGTGGCGCGTTTGGTGATGTTATAAAAGCTATGTGGAAAAGTTTGCAATATGAAGTAGCTATAAAGATAATCAAACCACTGGAAAGGAAAAGCTCTATTGAACTTTTAGTTAGTGAGGTGAGTGAATTCAATTCTTTGATATTTAAAAGGGAGAGATTTATAAAATTTTAAATAAAAATCTCATTTTAATGAAAATAAATTTCTTCAAGATTCAACTACTTCAAAAAGTCGGCTATCACCATCATATTGTGAGCTTTTGTGGTGTTAGTAAAAGTAGGTAGATGTAGAATTAAAATTTAGGCTAATATGAAGGAACTGTTCTAACTTATAATAAATATGATCGATTCTTTCACTTGATCTAGTTCCTAATACCGATGAGTATTGTATCGTAATGAAATATGCTAATGGAGGAACATTAAAATCATTCTTGGAAAAGAATTCCTCAAATTTGACCTGGCAACGACGAATTAAAATTGCTACGGAAATAGCACTCGGTTTATGCTGTATTCACAAAGAAGGCATCGCTCATCGTGATTTGGTAATTTCAGGTTTCGAATTTAAATTCAAATTCAAATTCAAATTCAAATTCAAATTCAAATTCAGTTTCAAATTCAAATTCAAATTCATTGATAATTTCTACTTGGCAGCATCATAAAAATGTTCTTCTAGACGATGGGAAATGGGTGATCGCAGACTTTGGGATTTCTCGATATCTTGAAGTCGTCTCAATCGACCAATCAAAGTCAATTATTGGTGGTATAGCAGCTTACACTGAGCCCAAATTCTTGAATGATCTAAACAATTACATACGCGACAAACGGTCAGATATTTTCAGTTTTGGTGTATTAATGTGGGAAATATCCAGTGGGGTTCCACCTTTTCGGGGACTTCCAAAAGATGTGGTGGCCTATAAAGCAATTACAGGTGAAAGGGAAAAACCAATACCGGGAACTCCTCCCGAATATATGCAACTTTATCAGCGTTGCTGGGACGAACAACCAGAACAACGGCCTAGCATTGAAGAAGTGTTAAAAGCATTAGTTGAAATGAGTGAAAATTCAAATGGTAAGAATGTAAAGTGATTATTTTAGTCAAATCTCAAACTTTCTCTAAATTTAACCAAATTCTTTTTGATAGTGAAAAGATCCCATGATATAATAATAGTAGATGAAAAATTTTCTACAAAGGATAATTTTATATATTATGAACCTATCAATGATGAAGATAGTTTACCTTCTTTATCTTATGGGGCACAATTCCAAGTGATATGATTTCTAGGATTCCATCTGAATGATTTTAACATGATAAAAATTAGAAATTGGAGAGCTAATTCTAAGGATAAATTTAAAATAAAAGAATTTCGGGGCAATCATTATGATTTTCATTACTACATATAATTTTAGTTATTATAGTACAATGAAAATTTTGAGCATATACTACTTGATACACAATTTCATTGGTAACATCCTGATTAAGTGGAAAGTAATAATTGATGAACCGGTGAAAATAATATTTCTAATTAAAATACCTATAACTACATAACACAAATCATCTTTGCTTTCTTACAAAACCTTATTCCTATCCCCGGTTATATTTAAGAGATAAAGAAGCATTGAAAGAATTGTAAAGATTTTTCCAAGTAATGATCATTAGTAAAAATGTGTTTACTTTCTGAAAAAGAAAATATTTCAATATTTAAAAGATATTTATCTACTAATAGGCGGATTCAAAAATACATCCATATTAAATATACGCATAAACAATAATTTTAAAGTCGAATTAATATATTCAAGTTAGTGAATAGCCATTATAAGAAGCAAACATCAGATTAAATTGATTCTATTAGCCTTTAAACGATTTTTATTCTTGCTCGATTAAAGTGTAAAAATTCTGAAATTGTAATAAATAAAGTTATAAAACTAGATATGTTCAATCTTATTCACAAATATTTTCAAAGCTTCTTCAACTTTTAAATTATTGTCGATTGATTCGCAATTACCAATTTGAACGTTAAAATAAGACCTATATTGAAAAATTCCATCTGAGGTGCTGTCTATTGATTGACCTGCGTTACATTCCTAAAATAAAAAGGATAAGTTTTCAAATTTACTATACATCTGAGAATTAACATAACCATATAGCTTCACACTAACTTGATTCTCATTAGAATAAATCCCAGCAATCCAGCTTTGCCTTGTTCCCGCCGTTGAAAGCATAGAGTGATTGCAATCCCAATACATGCTTTGATTATCCTCAGGACAATCACATCCGTTTAATGGCTCGATCCATATTTCAATACCAAAATGGTTCCACCCCATTGAAGTCGATGGAAAGTGTGGAACATGATCGTTTCCATGGGTGAAGCGGTAATGCTGGATTACTTGGTTTAGGGATATACTAAATTCCTTATTTGCAACTCTCGGAGCTCCAAAAGTAACGACTTGATGATAAGTTTTGCTTAAATCAATATCAGGCCATTCTTTCTCTACTATAATTACATATCTTTCAAGTGCCCACTGAAAACCAGCAATTGAAGCATATCCTGTTATATTGAAAATACAGTTTATATTATTGAAAAGTAAATTTGAATTGAAGTTTACTTTTGACTACTAAAAATACTGAAATACTGAAATACTGAAATAATTTCGGTAACAAACCTCCACCAAGGCCATGTCCAATAAACATAATTTCATCGATTCTATACCCTAAAGTGTTACTTAGGTACCTTCGAATAACTTTTTTTAATTGAGGGAATAGAAGTTTTACATCTTTTAACACTTGTGAATCAACACGTTCCGCCCCCTTGGGATAAAATGGGAGGCCTGTAAATTGTGGTTCCACTAATTTTGGATTTCTAGAAGTCCATTGTTGCTTTGTTAATTTCTTGTTGGGAAAAAAGAGTTATTCATATTATTTAATTTCTTTCTTGATAAAAAAAATAGTATAGCAAGCATAAAAACTAAAAATGTTTACTTTTCCGACAAATATTATTAATAAAATGGAAGAAGCCTCGTTATTAATTTTAGTTGTTTTGAAGACTTGCGCATCCACTAAAACATTTATTTAGAATAATCTTGACATTAAAATATTGAACTTTATAAAAGAAAAGCCTTTTATTTGTAAATGAGGTATGTTTAAGCGAATGTTTTCTAGCTCAAGACAGTCCACAAAATTTACGAAAAATGCAATAACCGGGAAAGGTCCTTTTTAAGGTTGATTGGCACTTTATTTTGTGATTGTAAATTGATTATTTTTTAGCGGAGTCTCAGTAAGATTCATCCACTTTACCACGTTGGAAAAAGTTTGATCTGAAGGGGTTCAATATATTCAAATTTAGGATGTATTAAGCTTTTTTGTCTTCCATAAATCCTAAAGTAAAATATCAATAGCATCGATTGAATTTTGATATAAAATAAAATTCATTATGTTTGATTTTAAAGAAAGAAGACCATGCGAGAAATAGAATACTATTATAACTGGAATAGTTTATATAGATTTTAGGGAAATAAAAATATAACCTATTACTGAGAACTCCGCCATTTCATTTATCAATTTTGAAATAACAATTCGAAAAAACTTGTTTCAAATTTCGCTACCTTAAATTAAACAAATAAGCTCAACCATTCTTAATTCGTATAATCTTTTACGTTTATTCCAAATGGCCAATGTCAACCAAATACTTTTTTGTCAGATGCAAGAGTCACCACCATTCAAAAGATCAAACTTCACTTATCAAAGAATATAAATTTTAATCAGAGAAAAATTCATGAATACAAATTTTTTTAAATAAACCTAATTCCTTGCTAATTATACTTGTGAATTCAGAGGCTTTGACTGTTACAAACAATTAAAATCGTTGCATGGAATGAGTATAAGTAACCTAAGAAAACTTATTAGAAAATTTCGTTGCTATTGATAAAATTAATGTTGTTTTTTCCTATTTAAATTGTAAATATTAATATTGTATTTAATAATATTTTTCACTTCTTATTTTTAATCTATATTCAATAAAATTATTTTTAATAAATTTTACCAATAAATTGGTTAGATTTTACAATTTTTTTTATTGCTTAAAAATAAGGTACACTATTGTACCTTTATCTTATAATAATAATAATAATAATAATAATAATAATTTAGAATCCTTTTTTCTTTTGTATTTTTATGACCACACTTAGAGCAAAGAGTAAAAAAAGAGGCAAACCCTATTTTTTTGTTGTTTTTAATTGTTTTAATACTTAAGAAGCTCTCTCAAAAGTAGAAATAACTAAACAGCATTTTTTTAAAGTGTTTTTTTTAAGTAATATTGAGATAAAACAGTCTTTGACTACTGCAAAAAAAAACTATTTTTGGTTTTAAGTAAAAGCCTTTCTCCACCCAAAGTTATTTTTGCTATTGCCATAAAAAGTCTAAAAATCTTCAATAGCTAATTGATAGCCAAGCTATTTTTCTTTTTTGTGACTTTTTTTGACATCTGCTTAAATGGCCAGAAAAACCAAAGAAATAAAAAACATTACTTTTACATTAAAGTCGGTTTTTCTTTTGTAAAAAATAAAAAATTGGCTTTATTTTTTTTTTGGTGTTTATACCAGCTTTGTTATAATTGTCCTAATTTTAGTAAATATATTGCTATTATTATTATTTAAATAACAAAAATTATTGTTTACAACCAAATTAAAATTGAATATTATAATTGGCTTTGATTAATATATAACTAAATTGCTTAATACATTAAATTTTGGTTAATTTTTTTCAATTTTAAAAGCTAAACAAGTTATATTTTTGCATTTAACTTTAATTAATTAATTTATTAAACTATTTAATTTTAAGAACTAAATTAATTAAATAAAACCCAAAACATTTTTTCTTTTTTTTTTCTAAAAATACTGTTAATTTTAATAAATTATTATTAATTATTTAGATATGTGGTTTTTACGTAATTTTTAATAAAACTGCTAAAATTAAACTGGTTTATATTCTAATTTTTACATAATTTTCTTGGTTTAAAATTGATTACTAAAGACAATATTAAATTTTTCTGTGTAAAATTTGTATTTTAATCTTTTTTAAATATTATTATACAGATTAAGTCTATTAATTTACTTTTTTTATTATTTTTAAAATTGTAAAATCTTTTATAATATCTGATTTTGATTCTGTTTTTGTTGTTATTGCTTTTTATAATATCAAAAATACTATAAATATTTTTGGTAAAATCTTTTAAATTCAGTTAAAATTTGTTAAATAATAATAATATAATATTGTATATTTCAAATTACATATGTTTTTAAATATTATAACTTATTAATTAGTTTTTGTAAAAAAAAACAATATTAAAATTTTTTTTAAATTAAAAAGAAATTATTATTTTAAAAAATATTTTAAAGTCAAATAATAATTTTTTTCTGGTTGTACTTTTTTAAAAATTAATAAATTGGTTTTTTAAATATATAATTATTAATTGTTTTATTTTTTTGTTTTTTAATTTTATTTTATAATTAAGATATATTATTATTATTATTATTATTATTATTATTATTATTATTGGTTTTTAAGTTAAATTAAATAATATTATTATTAAAATTAGTTTTTTAATAAAAATTTGTATTTAATAAAAAACTTTTAACTATTAATATTTTAAAATTTAAATTATTTAATTTTTATATAAAAATTTTATTTTAGGCTTTTTTTAATAAAAATTTTTTTTTTATTGCTTAATGAATAAAATCCAAACACTGTCTAGTTCCATACATCAAAGAAATAGTCTATACTAGGTATGAATCATATACTTTCTATATATAACCAGTCATTCAGGCCAATCAAAACAACACTACGCAGCTATATGAACTGAAACCAGATTATCTATGCCAAAAAAAAAGAAACCAGACTGGCAAAAGCCAAAATACATGCCAAAAGCCTTATCAATGCCAAGTAATTTAACCACACCAGCAGAAAGTCCTAAAACCAAACTAGAAACCAAAATGGGAGTTGAACCATCAAGAAAAATCAACTTATTCTTCTTCATATAGACACAATGTTTAGTGTGAACCAACCAGATATTCTCCTGAAAAGCAAGACTAAGGGAGCACACTTAATAAATTAATCAAAAAAATATATAATATATTTAATAATAAGTGAACATATTATAGTAACTGAAGACACAGCTGTATTTAGTAATGCTTATTATTTTATTCATAATTTGTGCAAGTTTATTTGTTGTGCTTAATAGAAGACTAGTCTTGATTATAATGTAATTTTAAGTATAATTATTAGAAAGATAAATTAGTCAATTACTGTAAAGATTTAGTACTCTGATTTACATATGTTTTCTGAATTTACTGGTAAAAAATCTGCCAATTTGTGTATGTACTTAATAAAAATAATACATAAATAACTGCTAATAGTAATTAAAAAGAGATTATATAATAAAACATATTCAAATATGCTGTGTTTGCTGTATAATAAAATAGAATTTTTAGATTATATCTTTACTTGTATTAAAAATAATAATATTTAAGAAAAAATTTTAGCAAACACTTTTAAACAATAGGTTTTTTTAGTAGATGCTTGTAACTGATTTTTTTCTGCTGTTTTGTAGACATTTTTTAAATATTCTTTAAATATAAGTTTATATATAATATTTTACAAAAAATTTGTGCTGTTATAGTTTTTGATAAAAAAAAAAACTGCTTCTACTATTGTTAAATATATAAAACAACTAGTAAAATTATATTATATTAAGATATAATTTATAAGATCTAAATATAGTATAAATATAAAAAAAAATAGATTGATCAGAAATAATAGTTTGGTATTAGATTTGTCTTGTAATATAATATTTATATTATTTAATAGAGTGATTTAATTGCTTGGTATTATAAAATTTTTTGTGGTTAGTTTTAATTGATTCAAGCTGTGCTTTTTTTTTTCTGGTTTGAATAATAATATAAATATTAATATAAATGTTTAATGTTGTCTTGTTTGGTTTGAGTAATTGATTATATTTAACAAAAATATAAATCATATTTAGTTTAAGTCATTTAGTTTGGTTTTATGTATTAGATAGCAGTTGAATTTTACTCATTAAATAATAATAATAAAAAATATTAATTTGAGTTTTTTTGTTAATAAAAATATTTTATTAAAATAATAATTTTTTAAAAACTTTAAACTTTTAATAATAAGTTTAATACAAATAAAACTGCTATATAATTAATTAATTTGGTTTTTAATAATATTAGTTTAATTATTATTATGCAAAAAATAATTGTTTTATATAAGTTTACTTTTATAAATTAAATAAAATATAGTTTTAATTGGCTTAGATAATTGATTATATGTAAAAAATATGTAAATTATATTTAATTTAGATATTTATTATTATATATTTTAAAAAAACTTTTTGTTTTCTTAATTTTATGACTATAACTAAAGCAAAAAATAAAAAAGTTACTATTGGTACTTTATCTTTGGTATCTTACAAAGTTTTAACTAAAAAAGTTTTCTTTGTTGTAAAAACAGTTAAGCAAAATATTTTAAAAGCTTTTTTTAACTAGTAATAATAAAAACTGTTTTTGATAATCATTGAAACAATTTTTTTATCTTTGACTGGTTTTTTACCAGTCAAAGTTTTTTCAAAAAAATACACTTGAATTAATCTTAATGTTTTCTTTACTCTTTTCAAAAACTTAAAAGTTTTTAATAACAAACTAATTAACAAGTTAATTTTTTTTTCTATAGTCTTTACATTTGGTATTTTTAGTACTATTTTTTTAAAAAAATGGTCAAAAAGACCAAAAACTCAAAAAAATGAAAACAGTTGCTTATCTCTGTTATTGTTACACTAAATTCTTTTGTGGTTACTAATAAAATCTTAAATAAAATCTCTATTGTATTATTCAGTCTATTATCTAAGATAGACTAAGATTAATTATAAGTTATATTGCTAAATATAGTATTTTTTGATAGATAATTATTGGTTTTAAAAGTAAAACAATAGTCTTCTGTTGAATTATCTATTCTTAAAAAATAGATTAATTAAATAAAAACTGATTTAATTTCTTTTTTGGTTTCTGGTATTGCTATTGATAATACTTGAAAAACTATTACTAGTTATTAAAAGTTTGCTGAGTAAATAATCTTTACTTTGATACTTAGTGTTATTTTTAAAATTAAATTGGCTTATATTAAGACTGTTTTCTAATTTATATATGGTTTTTTGAATATAAAATCAATATTAAAAGACAATATAAAACTTTTTTGTATGGAATTTACTTTACAGAAATCTTTAAAAACTGTATTTTTGGTTGAATTTACAAGTTTTGTTTACTTGATCACTCTTAAAATTGCCAAATTTTTGGTGATTTCTGAATTTGGTTTTTTTTTGTTATTATTATATTGTATAATATGTTTTTAAGTATATCTGTTGCTAATATTAAGATAGTTTTTAGTGTGTTTGATAAGATTTTTTATGTTGTATTAAAGCCAGCTAGCATTTGGTAATATGTAGTAATTTACTTCAAAATTTTAAATGCTATTGCATTTGCTTTGAATTATTGGTTAATTTTGTTAAACAAAAATAATATTAAAATTTTTTCTTTTATAAATTAAAATAAAACTATTCTGTCTTATAATAAGTTAAAAACCAAGTTGGTAAATTTTTTTTTGGCTATATTGTCTATAAAATCAGTGATATAATTTTTTAAGTTGGTAATCAAACTTGTTTTATTCTTTGTTTATTTAATTTTGGTTATTGTTTTTAGTTTAATCTAATTATATTTAACTTATAAAGTAATTTGAATGTTGCTATTGTTAAAACTGGTACTTTAAAGAAATATTGTATCTAGTAAAAAACTTTTTGATATTAATACTGCTTTAAGTATTAAGTCTTAAACTATTTAGCTGTTAATTATAAAGTGTTTTTATCTTCTCTTTTCAAAAATTCTAAAGCTTTTATGCCTTGTTTTGTTGATATTAAGTCTTATACCAAGGCTGTTGTTTTTGTGTTTTTTTTTAGTTTTTAGCTTTCTAATTGGCTTTGCTTTTTTTACTAATATGTTGGCTAATGTTTTTGCAGTTTTTTTTCAGTTGGTCTTTTTGAAATTTGATTTGGTCAAGCTTTTTGTTCTGATTAAATCTATTATTAAACCAGTCAGATTTTTGGTTGTTGTGCTTGAATAATTTATTAATAATAATCTGGTTTTAAGTAGTATACTTGGCTTTAAAGTCAATAAAATTTTGATACATATAAGTATTTTTAGCAAAATAGTTAATAAGTTGGAATAAAGTAGTTGTATTAAAAATTAAGCATGACTATAAAAATATTAATATGTTTAATTTTCACATAGATTTATCTATTATTAATGATAATATGTTTTCTAATTTAATATTAACTATAAAAACATAAATATATTAGTATTAAGTTTAATGTTTTAAAAACAGTCAAATAGTTGATTAGATTAGTTAGTAATAGTACTATATTATTTGAAATTATTCAAAGAATATTGTCTTTAAATAAGTTTTTTTCTAGAGTATCAATATAGTATAACTTAAACTGGTTTAAATAATTGATTATATATAAAAAGTATGTAAACTATATTTAATATTAAAATATTTAGTTTATTTTTAACTTTTAAATAGTAATTAAACTAATATTCATTAAACTTTTAAATAAAAAAAAATTATTATATTTTATTTATTAAATAATTATTAAATCATATTTTATTAAAATATAAAATATATATATTAATTTTTTATTAAATTTCTAATAAAATTTTTTTTTGTATTTTAAAAAATTTTACAATTTTATTTATTTATTTTTATATATTTGCTATAATTTAATTACTAATTATTATTATACAATACAATTATCATATATTAAATATAAATTATATAATAAACTATATGTAATTAGTTATTTTAGTTTAATTAAAATAATTTTTATAATTTATTAATAAAATTTTGATTTTAAGCTAATTTTTAAAAAATTATTGTTAATTATTAAATTTATTAAAGTTTTTAAAAATTTTAAATATTAATTATAGTTTATAAAAATGTTTTTTATTTAAAATTAATCATTGATAACAGTATTTTTATTACATAAAATAAATAATTTTAACAATTTTAAAAAACCAATATTTAAAAAAATAATTAATTTAATATATAAAAAAAATATTAAAAATTAAAAATTTTTTATTTATTATAATAAATAGATTTAATATAACTTTTATATAAAATTTTTTTAAAAAATATATAATTATTAATTATATTAAAATAATTAATTACAATAAAATTAATAATCTTATAATACTAATTTAAAAAACAAAATTATATTCAAATTGAATTTTTATATATATTTATTTATTGATTAACTATATATATAAATATAAATATAAATAAACATAAACTATAAATGTTTTAATTTTATAATTGTAAATAATAATAATAAAAAACAGTAAAATAATTAACTAAAAATATTTTTAAGACTAAAACAAAAAATTAATAATAATAATAATTTTTTTTAATAAAATATAATCTAATTAATATTTAATACAATATATTTAAAACAAAATCTAATTAGATATAAATTACATACTTTTTATATATAACTAATTATTTAAGTTAATTAAACAAATTAAGTTAAATTAAAAAAAGCCAAAAAAAAATCTAATTTATAAAATTTAACAATAAAATTATTTAAATTTTGACTATTAAAAATAAATTTACTTAATAAAAATTTGGTTTTTTTAATATTATACTTAATATTATTTATTATAAAACCACTAAATAATTAATAATTTTATTATTCAAAAAAAATACTTTAATAATACTTATATAATTTTTATTTATGTTATTAAATTTTATTTTAATTTTAATATTAGCAAAGTTTTTAAACAAATTAACTAAAAAACCAATAAAGTTTTTAATAATAATTAATTTTTTTTATTTTAAAGTTTTTGCATATATTTTTAGCCAAAAGAAAAATAATTAAAATAATTAAAAAACCAATTAGTTTAATAACTAACTTAATCAAAACAGCCAAATTAAAAATTTAAGATTCCAAAAAATTTAGTTTAAAATTAATTACAAAACTAATAACAAAAACAGTTAAAAATATAATAATAATAAAAATTAAAAAAACAAAAGCTTTATTATAAAACTTTATATTAATAAAAAATAAATTAAAAATCTTAAAATTATTAACAAACTTAAAAAAAATTTATAAAAATAAATTATTCAAATTTTAATATTTATAACAGTAATATTTAAAAATTTTTTATAAAATAAAATATTTATGTGAAATATTAGTTTTTAAAACAATATTATCTAAGTAAAAAAAACAAATCTAAAAAATATTGAAAAAATGTAATTAGGAAACGTAATAATATAGAAAAACATGATAACATGAAATAACACAAAATAATATATTATAATTTAAGATAATATAAGATAACACAATAATATAAAATAGCACAAAATAATTAGTTATAATATAAAATAACTAGTTACAATATAAAAAAACAAAGCAATAACAGAAATAGCAAGTAATAACTAGTAATAACAAATAATTGAAAAACAATTTTGTAAAACAAAAAATATGTATAAAAATAAGTAGTTTTAGCAATAAAAAAAGACAAAAGAAATAGTTAGATAAAAAATATATTCTTTACTCATATTTATTAAATCTATCTTATCTATATATCTATATTATCTCAAATAAAAGAAATATTTAAAACCAAAAATTATTTATTTATAATTCACAAATTTTGTATTTAAACCAAATTACTTATTCTTTTACCTTCATTCTTGGTCAAATGTTCTTAATATAAAACACCTTGAACAAATAATAACTTGAACTAATTGTTTTTGATCATAATAATTAATAATATTAATTTTTTTTATTTTTATTTTTCTCTTTTTTTTATTTTTTTTTATTTTTTTATTTTTTTTTATTTTTTTGTGAAGTGATAATATTGAAAAATTAACTGTCTAGAAATAAACTTCATAATAACCTAGTAAAAAAAGAAGTTTTTCTTAAAATTAGATATTAACATCATCTTGTTAACTTACTAAAAAAGCAAAAAAACACTACTAGACCCTAACAATTGTACTTGACTAGTTCAGAGAAGATAGCTTATACATTTAAGCTATAAATAGTCAAATATTTTTCTGTGCTTTATAATTAAAGAACTTTATAAGTAAAATTAGTAAAAACTCTTCAGAAATTAATATTAAATAACTTATCTTAAGTATCTAAAATAAAGGCCTTTAAGTTTCTATTATCTAAGTTTAGAATACTAAATATTATTACAATACTCTACTAAGTTTACCTGTAATATTTGGTGTTTTCTGTAAGATTATAAAATTTACAAAAATAGAAAACCCCAGAAATTTACCAAAATAGTGACTATTAGAACTATAAAAAAAGATTACTTACTATACAAAAAAGTATTATTTTAACATTTTAGAGAAAACTTAAAAATATCAATAAAAACTATTATTACAAAGAGTAATTTTTGTTATTATATATATGTCAAAATTGACTACTTACTAAAACAAACAACAAATACAGGAAAACTCAGAGAACAAATTTATTAAAAATTATTAAAATACTCAATTTCAATTATTATATAAACAATAGTTAAGACTTTTCTAATAATTAATCAAAAAATCTAAGAATACATTAGCAAACAGTACTCTTAAATAAAAAAAAAATAACTATTAAGACTTAACTCTAAAAATCCAAATTTGAAGACAAGAGTATACCAATCATATAAGAAAAAATTTAACTTATAGTTAATAAAAAATTAAGGCTTCTTTTACTAACAATTCTCTTATATTATCAGATTTTTGAAAATAAAATTCTGTTCAACTAACTTACAAAAACACAATTAAAAACTTTAAAAATTTCTAAAACTCTGTACCATTGAGACTATAACCAAAATTTCTGAACCAAATCTTTGGAAAAATATGAATTATTGTTTGAAAATCTTATTTCAGTAGCCAGTAAAACCAACAAAAGCACTTTTTTTTGGGCATAACTATTAATATTACTTCTAAACAAATTAATCACTATACTCTCAGATATAATTGCTATCTTATAATCTATTGGCTATTTTAACAAAAAAAAACAATCAGTCATAAGCTTAACAAAACAACCAAACTTACAAAAAACAATACTTAATACAATAATTAAACACTATACCAAAAGAACAATTTTCACAAATACATATGGTTTCACAGGAGCTCAATTCTAAAAAAAAGAAATAATATTACTTGAATAAAAAAAAACAAATCCAAAAAATATTGAAAAAACATGATTAGAAAATATAATAATATAAAAAAATGTAATAATACAAAATAATACAGAATAATATATTATAACTTAAGATAATACAAGATAATACAATAATATAAAATAATACAGAATAACTAGTTATATTATAAAAAATAAAGCAACAACAAAAATAGCAAACAATAACTAGTAATAACAAGTAATTGAAAAGCAATTTTATAAAACTAGAAATATATATAAAAATAAGTAGTTTTAGCAATAAAAAAAGACAAAAAAAATAGTTAGATAAAAAATATATTTTTTACTTATATCTATTAAATCTATCTTACTTATATATTTATATTACCTCAAATAAAAAAAATATTTAAAACCAAAAATCACTTATTTATGATTTACAAATTTTGTGTTTAAACCAAATTACTCATTTTCTTATCTTTATTCTTGGCCAGATGTTTTTAATATAAAATGTCTTAAATAAATAATGACTTAGATTAATCATTTTTAATTACAGTAATTAATAATACTAATTTTTTTTATTTCTCTTTTTTTCTTTATTTTTATTTTTTTATTTTTTTTCTTTTTATGGAATAATATTATTGAAAAATTAACTGTTTAAGAATAAATTTTGTAACAGTCTAATAAAAAAAAAAAGCTTTTTTTAAGATTAGATATTAATATTATCTTGTTAGCTTATCAGAAAAGCAAAAAAACACCACCAGATCTTAGTGATTATACTTAACTAGCTCAGAGAATATAGTTCATATACTTAAGTTATAAATAGCCAAATACTTCTCTGTGTCTTATAACTAAAGAACTTTATGAGTAAAATTAGCAAAAAACTTTCAAAAACTAATATCAAACAATTTATCTTAAGTATTTAAAATAAAAGTCTTTAAGCTTTTATTATTCAAGTTTAGAGCATAAAATATTATTACAATACTCTATTAAATTTATCTGTAATATTTAGTGCTTTTTGTAAAATTATAAAATCTACAGAGACAAAAAATTTCAGAAATTTACCAAAATAGCAACTATTAAAACTATAAAAAAAGATTACTTATTATACAGAAAAGCATTATTTCAATACTTTAAAAAGACTTAGAAATACTAATAGAAATTATTACTGTAAAAAGTGATTTTTGTCATTGTATATACACCAAAATTGACTACTTAATAGAATGAACAATAAACACAGAAAAACTTAAAAAACAAATTTATTAAAAATTACTAACATATTTAACTTTAACTATTATATAGACAATAGCTAAGATTTTTCTAATAATTAATCAAAAAACTTAGAAATATATTAGCAAATAGTACTTTTAAATAAAAAAAACAACCATTAAGATTCAATTCCAAAAAATTCAAATCTAAAGACAAAAATACACCAGCTATACAAAAAAAATTCAATTCACAGTTAACAAAAAATTAAGGCTTTTTTTATCAACAACTTTTTTATATTATCAGATCTCTAAAAACAAAATTCTGTTTAACTAACTCATAAAAACACATTCAAAAACTTCTAGAACTTTGTACCTTTAGGATTATAACCAAAATATTTGAATTAAATCTCTAAGAAAATATGAATTATTGTTTGAAAATCTTATTTCAGTAGCCAATAAAACCAGCAGAAGCACTTTTTTTTAGACATAACTATTAGTATTACCTTTAAATAAATTAATCACTATATTCTCAAATGTAATTACTATCTTATAATCTATTGGCCACTCTAACAAAAAAAAACAACCAGCCATAAACTTAAAACAATACTTAATACAATAATTAAACACTATATTAAAAGAACAATTTTCACAGATATATATGATTTTACAGAAGCTCAATTTTAAAAGAGAAAGATAATATTACCTAAATAGAAAAAATAAATCCAAAAAATATTGAAAAAACATGATTAGGAAATAAAATAACATAAAAAAATGTAATAATACAAAATAACACAGAATAACATATTATAACTTAAAATAATACAAGATAATACAATAATATAAAATAGCATAAAATAACTAATCATAACATAAAATAACTAGTTACAGTATAAAAAAATAAAGTAACAACAGAAGTAGTAAATAATAGTTAGTAATAATAAATAATTAAAAAACAATCATATATAATTAAAAATATGTATAAAAATAAGTAGTTTTAGCAATAAAAAAAAGACAAAAAAAATATATTCTTTACTCATATTTATTAAATCTATCTTATTTATATATCTATATTATTTTAAATAAAAGAAATATTTGAAACCAAAAATTACTTATCTATGATTTATGAATTTTATGTTTAAACCAAATTACTTATTCTTTTACTTTTATTTCTGGCCAGATGCTCTTAGCATAAAATGTCTTAAATAAATAACAACTTAAACCAATTATTTTTGATTATAGTAATTAATAATATTAATTTTTTTTATTTTTTTTATTTTTATTTTATTTATTTTATTTTTTTTTTATTTTTTTTATTTTATTTTTTATTTTTTTTTATTTTTTTGTAGAGTGACAACATTAAAAAATTGATTGTTTGAAAATAAACTTTATGATAATTTGGTAAAAAAAGTAAGTTTTTCTTAGAATTAGATATTAACATTATCTTGTTAGCTTATCAGAAATGAGTGGCTGGTCACGTGTAGAAAGCACATGATTTGCACCTAGTTTAGATCATTTGTATGATGTATAGCACTAGGTCGCGTTTGGACCTCACTCGTTAAAATATAAAAAAAAAAAAAAAAAATCAGAAAAATAAAAAAACACTACCAGATCTTAATAACTGTATTTAACTAGTTTAAAAAAAATAGTTTATACACTTAAACTGTAAATAGTCAAATACTTTTCTGTGTTTTATAACTAAAAAACTTTATAGGTAAAACTAACAAAAAATTTTCAAAAACTAATATTAAACAACTTATCTTAAGTATTTAAAATAGAGATCTTCAAAATCTTATTATCTAAATTTAAAGCACCAAATTTTATCACAATATTTTACCAAGTTTATTCATAATAATAATTAAATTTAAGATCTTTAAACACTTAAAGATTACAATAATAAAAAATTAATAATAATAAGAATTAAATAAACCAAAAATAAAACATATGTAGTTATTAACTTGAAAAATCAAATTTTTTTTGCTTAATGAGTGCAGCCCAAAAACAATCTAGTACTATACACCAAAGAAATAATCTAAACTAGATGTTAATCATGTGTTTTCTACACATGACTAGTCACTCGGACCAATTAAGGACACACTACACTGAAACAATAGGAGGTGGGAATAATCTCAAACCATGAATTTTTTCAATAATACCATTCAGATTCCTAGAATCAAAAATAAACTCACTAAGAAATAATCTAGTAGATTCAATATTACTTCTAATCTCAGCACTCAACATCTACCACAAAGCTATAATACACTCAACAGTATCTTCACTTAAAAGAAAAGGTTTGGTAGTCTGCATATCATCATAATCCATGCCACCAAAGTCAACTTCAGATCTAAAACAAACAATGTCCTTAGACACATCAACCAAAAGATTGGCAAAATTGTTAGAAGCATATTTTATAGAAAGGAGATTTTTTTCTAATTGAACAGTCTTAACTGTATTATCATCAAGAAAACGAGATACCAAGGCAACCAAAAAGCCAACAGACTCAATAATAGACTTTACCAAAGCAGCCAAATCCGAAATTTGCTTTTCCAAAGAGTCCAATCTGAACCCAACAGCAGGATCAACAACAGCCACAGGAGGAGCGGAAGCCACCAAAGGAGAAAATTCAGACGTAACAGAGAGAGCAGATGCCTTAGCATAAAACAAAGAACCAACAAAATATGGTTTGAACATCTTGGGAGTCTTAGGAGGGGGAGGCAGAGAAACTTTGCAGTCAACAGCCAAATGGCCCACTTCTTGACACTTAAAGCATTATTGACAACCAGGAGTTTCCTATCAAATACGGCATTTTCTTAGGATACCAGTTTTGATGACTACAGAGTCCAAATCAACTTGGGAACCAAACATAACCAGAGCAAACTGGAAACAATGACCAGAATTAGGTGAATGAGGAATAAAACATGTCCGGCCACCAACCTGAGAGATCATATCACTAATCTTAAAGACAGTACAACCAGAAGGGAGATTGACCAACTTGGCCTTAAACTTATCATGAGACAAAATAGTCTCATTTTGATTCACTAAAGAGAGAATTCTAACACTATTCTTGCTCACCAAAACTGACCAATAATTTAAAACAGACACAACAGAATCCAACTTTTCAAAATAAACCACCATGTACTGCCAAATGCCAGCAGGCTTCAGCACAACACAAGTGACACTACCAAATACATTGAGAGCTGTCTTAATGTTAGCAGCAAACACACCCAAGGGCACATCACGCAGTGCAATAGCAGCAAAAGGGAAACCAGACTTAGAGATTACCAAAGACTTGGCAATTTTAAGAGTGGTCAAATGTACAAAGCTTGTAAGCTCAACCAAAAATGCAGTTTTCAAAGACATTTGAGAAGCAAACTCCATACAAAACAGCTTCACATTGTCTTTTAATACTGACTTTACATCCAAGAAACTATGTATTGACTAAAAAACAGTCTTAACATAAGCCAATTTGATCTTAAAAGTAGTACCAGGCACCAGAGTGGAGGCCACACACCCAGCAAACCTTTGACGACTAGTAATAGTTTTTCAAGCACCACCAGAAGTAGCACCAGAAACTAAAAGAGGATATAATTCAGTTTCCATATAATCAGCCCAGTTCTCAAGAACAGATGACCCAACAGAAAAAGATTGTTTTGCTTCTAAAACTGGCAATGATCTGCCAGAAAACACCATATTTGATAATACAGCCAGTGGTTGATCTTGGCCTATCTTGGATGATGTGCTGGATGATGCTATAGAGATTTTATCTAAGATCTCATTGGGAACCACAAAAAGATTCAGTATAACAATAGCAGAGGCAAGTGACTGCCCCCACTTTTCTGAACTTTTGGTCTTTTTGACCATTTTTTTTTGAAGAAGTGGTGCTAGAAGCACCAGATGTTGAATTTATAGAGGGAAAAACCAGCTTATTCACTGGTCTATTATTAAAAACTTTTGGGCTCTTAGTTGGGATGGAAACAACACTGAAACTAATCTAAGTGTGTCTCTTTGAGAGAACTTTGACTGGTAAAAAACCAACCAAAGACAAAAAAGTTGCTTCAGTGGCTACCAAAGGCAGCTTATCATGATTACTGGGTAAGGAAAAGGCTTCTAAAACATTTTGCCTAGTTGCTTCTACAACAAAAAGAGCTCCTCTGGTTAAAATTTTATTAAATATCTCAGGACAGATATCAGATACAGCTTTTTTACTCTTTGCTCTGTTCGTGGTCATAAAATTAAGAAGACAAAAAGTTTTTTTTCAATCAAATTATTAATTTTAAAAATATTATAACCAAAAAAAATTAACTAATTTAACTTTAAAAATATTTTTTTAAATAATAATTTTTTTTGGTTAAGTAAAAAAAAATTTTTAACACTATTTTTTTATTAGTGCAAATTAACAAACAAGAATAATAGCAACAAAAAAAGATTTCTTAAAACAAATAATAATATATTATTATAAATTAATAAATTTTAACTTAATCAAAATAGCAATACTAAAAATACTAAGAATATTTTTAATATTATTAAAAAATATACCAAAAAAAACATTATAAAATACAATAAAAGTAAAAAACAAACAAACACTATTATAAAAGACTTTGTAATCTTAAAAATAATAAAAACAAAAAATTACTAATAATAATTTTAACAATAATAATTAAAAAAGTTATAAAAACAAAATTTACATAAAACAATTTAATATTATTATTTAAAACAGATTTAAATTCAACAAATTTAGACAGTAATTAAAACAAAAAACCAATTTAATTTCAAATATAGTATCAAATACTAAAGTGAAAATTATTTATTTAAAAATTTTTTAACAATTAGAAATAGTATTTTAAATATTATTAAAAACAATACTAAAAAACAAAAAAGTAAAAGTTAATTCAATTTTTATCTAATTAATTCAATTTTTAAAATTAAGTAATTTAATAATTAATTAAAGATATATTTAAAAATTTATATATTAGCCAAAGACTAATTTAAATTAAGATTAACTAATATTTATTTATTGTTATTATTTAAAATAAATTTTTTTTTTCTATTTACAGCTATATTAAAACAAAATTATCAAAAAAATAAAAAAAACAGGCTTTAAAACATTAAAATTATCAAAAACACCAAAAAAAAACTTTTTAGTATTTTAAAAAGTTGTTATTAAATATAATAAAAAATTTGACTATTTAAATAACAATAAAAAAATAACAATAAAAAATAACTTGGTTATCAGTTTTTTATTAAATACTTTAAAATTAATAGAAAAGACAAAAACTATATTAGGACTGTTTTAAATAAACTACTTTAAAAAAACCTTAAAAAGAAAAAATATTTTTAACCAAAAATAAAAAAGATGTTTTTAAACCAATAAAAAACTGTTTAATTACAAATTTAATTAAAAAAAGCATTTCTACAAAGTGCTAATAAGCAGTTTTAATGACCACTAGTGTTTTATTAATAAAGAAATTATTGGTTGTTTTGAGTAACAAAAGAGATAAAAGATGTACAGTTTTTTTATTCTTTATTTTAATCATGATTATAAAAATTAAAAAAAAAGTTTTTTTTTATAATAATAATAATAATAATAAAACTTTAACTAATCAATTAGCATATAAACAGATTAATATACATATATATTGTTTTTTCAAATTCAAAATATTTTTGTTGTAAATAACATAAAATGATTTAAATAATTGAAGCTTTAATTGTGGCTCCATTTTTAGCATTAATGCCTCTATCATAGAATTGGCTGATCTTATAATTTAATTACCTTTGAGATCATGAGATGTAACCAGAGTTACCCTTATTTTTGTTTTCTTTCCACAAAACGAAATACCACTACACCGTGAGTGCTATCTTCACACTTGGGCTTCGCGTTATTTGAAAGCAAGTCTATTCAAAGGCTTTCTCATAAGAGATGAAGTTGTCAACGTTGGTTCCGTTGGGGGTAAGGTTACTTTCGAGAAACTTTATCTCGTCGCGAATACCACGAGATGTACGAATCGCGTCACTTAGAGAGGCGGGGCGCACCTTTTCCACTACCTCAAACATCCTTGGTATGCTGAGAAAGCTACCTCCTATACCCCCAAAAGTAAGCAGTAGTGGATTGTGGACTGACCTTGAGACACAAAAGCTTGAAAAGCTAAGCAAATCTAAAAAATATAAGAACCTTCCAACTGCCCAAAAATTGATCACACTTGCGCAAGAACTGCCGGGAAGATCACCAAGGTCGATCAGAAGTAAGTCCGTACAATTGGGGTTGATACCACCCGTCAAAGCACTTGCCTCAAGCGTCGTTGAAAAGACAGCAATTGTGCACGAGCGGCCTTCAACCTTAGCACGTCCTGCCATTAAAAAGAAAGCTGCAAAGGTACCTAAGAAGATAGAAACTCCCGGACGTGGCGAATGGACAACTGGGGAAAAGACAAAACTTTTGAGATATGCTCTTGCTAAGAAATACCTCAACAAGAAACCTAATGAGAAATGGGAAGATATCTCTTGTAAAATTCCGGGAAGAACTCCTACAGCTTGTCATAACAAATTTAAAGAAATCGACCCTAATCCACCGCTGCGCAAAGCTACTGCCAAAAAGTGGTCACCTGAAGAAATAAATGAATTGGAGCAACTTTTTAACGAGCATCCTAATGACTGGGAAATGATCGCTAAAAGTTTACCTGGACGGACAGCGGATAATTGCAAATCAAAGTATCGCCAGAAACACCCAACTGCAAAAAAAAGTATTCCTTCATGGAATAATGAGAAGATTGTGGAGTTAAATTCACTTGTAAAGAAATATGGGTCTAATTGGTATAAATTTGCAAATTATTACTTTTTTTGAATCACAGTCTTATGAAAAGTGCTCTAATTTTCTCAAATCTGTGGGTTAGGGAAGAGATCGCAAAAAAATTCCCCGGTCACACCCCGAATTCGTGTGAAGCCCAATTCAAAAAAGAAATCATAAAGTAGATTTCTTCATACTTCATTTCTCGATCGATTTTCTTTGATTCTTATTCATTATTATATCAACTCTTTACTCTTAGATCCGCACTCGCCAAAAAGGCTTAATAAACATGTTGAAAGAACTGATTGGGTGAGGATAATAAAATTAGAAAATTTAATCTAAAGGTATGATGGATTCTTGCTTGCATTATCTCTTCTTTTCAGTTTCTAAAGATTCATTAATGTGTTCTTCCTATTTTTTATTTAAAATCAATATATAACTCTTATTTATGACTCTTGGGTCTCAATTCAAGTTTTCATTCCTCTATAGTAAACTGTTTTGCAATAAGGTCTTTCAATCCTAAGCTTTTAATAAGAAATATATTTGAACAATCTCAGTAATCTGAAAGTTGCAAAGGAAAGCCTTAGTAATATAATTGAAAGAAAATTTCAAAATGTGGCTGAGTAAAGGAATAAAGATGTTCACACTATGGCTTAATAAGTCAAGTTTGGAATTCTGGACTAATCCAGTCCTCTAAAAAGGGCATAATGATTAAATTAAATGATGATAGCTACATCATCAGTAAACACATTTGTTCGGATCAATGTAAAGATTCGCCGTTGATCTAACCTCTCAAAATCCAACAAGAGCGTCTTAAAAGATTGTTTCAAGTTGTTCTCTTATTTGACTCGTTCACGCAATCGCAGGAAACAGGAACAACTCGATACGGTTCTTAGCAGACGAAATGACTGCCATAGACTCGCAAACAGAACTCTCAGATTTAACAATTTATGAGGTAGGTCGTCTGAATTTCCTCCCGCCTTTTGCCTTTCAAAGAAAACCGAGTTGTACTTTATGACAAGATGTTTTTGACCTCTTAACATTAAATCACATAATTCTAGAATCATCTAGCCTCTGTGCGTTCTAACTCTTCAAAGGGAGCTTCGAACGGGTCTTCGGACAAAGATCAATGGTTAGTAGTCCAAGGCACCTCAAATAGTCTATATGCGTTACCAGAACATGGATCTGGGGTTTTAAATGGACGCCCAAGCCATATCTTAACAACACAAGAAGCAAGCTTGACAGAGAGACCTCCTCTTTCTCAAACTGCAAATAACAAAGATGACGAAATCAATCCCCTTTCAGCTCTCCCTGAACATATTGGCACCGAAGTAGAAGAAGATATCATGTGGAATCAAACAGAGACAACACTCTTATTGAATTATATTAATGACAATTATGGTAATTGGTTTTCCGGAAACAAAACAAAATTTTATAAGCAGTTTATTACGGATGTATTAAAGAACCGAAATCCTACCCAAGTGAAAAATAAAGTTCATAAACTTCTCGCAAAATATCACAAGATTCGCTCGCAAAAGAATTCAGGTGGAACATCACCCAATTGGGCATGGTACACGCGTATGGATCAAGTTTTTGGACAGCGTGGACATACCCCCTCCACAAATATCACAGGGGAACCTAAATCAGGAAACCCAGGTGTGGATTCTTCTGATGATTCTGAGGAGAATAAGCGCCCCACTAAAAGGAAAAAGCGTGTCGTCACTACTTCCGCACCAATCACACCGCGAAACACCACCAACAATTTACCTACTGCCAATTCTGCACCCGTAATATCAACAAACGCTCATAACATATCACCCATTAATTCTTTCATCCCACAAACGAGTAATTGGGTAGAGAAGTATTGGGAAGGGAAACTTGCGATGGAACAACGTGAGATGGAATTGCAGGTTATGCTCCAAAAAGAAAAGATGCAAAAAGATTTTGATCTTCAGAAAGAAAAATTGGATATTGAGCGTATTAACGCAGAGAACACAAAGATTAAGCTAACCAAAGATCTAGAACAAATCAGATTGATGAAAATGGAATTTGAATACAAGTTACAGCAACACCACCAAATTCCTGCTCCTGACATTCATTAACTTTTCGTGAAGCGATTTTCAGTTTCATATAATGAGAAATTTTGGGAATTGAACGCTTTTCTCTTCAGATTAAGTGAAAGATAAAATACTAAAGCTATTTTTAATTTGCTTTAGGCACGTTTCGTGCTATAGAGCGGGACATTTAAAAGAAGTCAGCCTGACAATATTTCCATGAGGCCAATTATCATTAGTTCATCCTTTAACAGTAACCAGGAAAATAAATTAACCGAGTCTTTATTCGATATCGGAAACAAGCAATATATACTGTCTTTCCGTGCAGCTGATAATGCTCAACGGGAAGGCTTCGTCTTACTATATTAAATATAATATGCCCTTTCCGCGGACATATTTCCGCCAATACATGTCTTCAAAATATATATCCTCAATCTGTTCGCGAGAAATTTGTAAATCAAGTGAATGGTTATCGATGATCCTTATTAACACTCGGCGATCAATAGGTATGTTGAATGGATGTGAAAGCTCTTCTTTTTGATTATTTTCCCATGTCCAATACATAAACTGTCCACCCAAATTCTGTAAAAACCTTAGGAGACTTCTGGTCTGCGGGATATCACAAATCTTTTCAACAATCCTAATTTATAAAAATTATTTTAGATACAATAAATTAGTCTCCCATAAGTGCTATTCACGTACCACTCTTGTGAACGGTGCCAATGCGATGGATGCTCTACGGCTGGGACTGGTTGAATATCGAAGAATTTTCTTCGATAGAGATGGTAGAGAATGTGATCGCCTATATACAAAATACGCCTTCCATCAATTTTTTGTGCAAATCGCTAGAATATTTCCCTTACAAATAATAAAAATATAAAATAATTCTCATCAAGCTGACCCTGTTTTTGCGTTGCTTTTAGCATTCTTCTAATTGTTTGAACTGAATGAGGAATGTGATAGAGACCGTGATCAATTAAGTAATCGACCACATGGACATTTTGAAAACAAATAGCCTCTTCAAGTAAAGCTGGATATTCCGGTGCACGTCCATCATCATCAATGGTAATAACACGGTGATAAAGGAAAAGTCGGATCATATCCAAATCACCTCGACGGCTTGAATAAAATTGAAAAAATTTCATGGCAAGATTTATTTCTTCTTTGGTTAAGGGAGCTTTATCTATGTTTTTTAAAATGAGATTTACGACACTATGATTGCCTAGTTTGATGAATTTTGATAAAGCCATATTGGATTTGAAACCTTTATCTATAAGAAAAGCTATAACGCTGGCGGCTGGATTGTCGTTAAAGACAGCACGGTGGGCCACCTCCTTAATGGTTTTCTGAACACGAATGTCGACTGCGCTGTCGTATTCATCACCGTTAATTGTGTGATCACCATTTTCAACATAATGATTATGAATCTCATTTTCTCTTTGACTTAATGGTTCTCTGAAGAAAAAATACTTGTAGTGATCCAACAAACATTCCAATAAGCGATATTTTTTAACTTCCAATAGTTTCAAAAGCCACATTCCATGATCACCGCAAAAAATATCAGCTCCAGCGTTGACCATGTATTTGACCAATTCCAAGCCTCCAGATTTGTCTTCAGATTCTCGCCATAAAGCATTAATAGTAACCATCAAAGCTTGTGAGCGGCCTAATTGACGTAAACTCCAACGTGCAAGTACCAATTTATTTTGGACCAGATTATGAAAAAACTTATTTAGACAGCTCACATTATCTAATGATTCACAATATTCCATAATATTGATAAGGATCTCAGTTGGTAGGGCATCCAAAGCAATTTGTGTCTTCGCCATAACTAGTGGCCCTTTCTTTCCAGGGTGACGACTCAAAGTGTGTCGTTTAAAGTAATTGCGTGTCTTCCTTTCAATGCTAAGTTCAAAACGAACAGGTTGTTGTGGAGGCTCCTTATAATTGTTTGTAAAATTTGCCAAGGGGGGGAGTTTAAGCACCTGAGGAGCTGTGAATGTAAAAGGGAAGTTTTCAAAAATATTGGAACTATCGCCACTGCAACTCTCCGAATAGATCAGAGAAGACCTAAGATCCATTTGTTTAACTTCTAATTTTGATTTGGAGGAAAGCTGGAGCTCAAGCGAAACGTCGCCCAACTGAGAAACTCTCATGCTTGACTAGAGGCAGAGTAAACCATTACTGTTCACTTTGTTGGAATACCCAAAAGAGGTTTCAATTTATACATACTTGATGATATCATAATGATTGTAAATAATTGGCCGGGAGTTAATTTCACGAAAACCGCCTACTTTTTAAGCTGGTTGCTAATATTTCTTTTATAGGACCTCTTTAAAGATGGTGTGCAAAAAATGTAAGCAATATTAAATCATAAGGTTTTTGGTTCAGGCATTTTTAAACCTCTTTTCAATAGGCGAGAAGAAATTAGCGAAAGTTATATGTCCGGACAAATGGAAAGAAGGGTCACGAAACACTGCTGGTACCTCAATGTTTAAGTTTTGTGAACTCTAACTCACATCTAATCGTTTTGATCTTATAATCCTTTTTTTTAGTTGGGACAGATAGAAGACTCCATGAGAATAAACTTTTAAGTAAACCAGGGAAGAACCGGTGAGTATCTTTAGAGTTGATATCAAGGAACCTCGAAATCATAACATTAAGATTTTTAATGTTTTTTTTTCACAGGTTTAAACCTTACGAAAACAAATGCAAAATATGTAAATCCCGAGTGCATCAAGAACACGCTCATTACTGTCAAGGTAAGATTCCTATTGTGAATGATTCGCATTTTTATTACCTTTCAACCCTCAACATTGGTAATGTTATCTACCTCACCCATATCATATACGAGGTTCTCTCAAGGATTTAGAGAATATTGTAGGTTATTTTTGGTATATTAATGTAATTTTTTTCTCCATAGGTTGCGCTTACAAACAAGGGATTTGCGCAATGTGCGGTAAGCAAATCCTGGACACGACAATGTACAAGCAGAGTGCCAAATGATTGTTAAATCAAGATACTCTGAAGGAATGTAAGTCTACAAATATAGCGGATTTAAGGGAAATGAAAGTATCATTAATTTCTAATTTGAACACTTATTGCTTTACAAAGCTTCTCTTAGTCTCAAAAAATCTGCACTTTTCCAATCGACAAATTTCGAGTTACTTTGTTCCAAAATCAAACGCATTAAATTCAGAGACGTCTAGTTGAAGAATTCCCCATGTGGCGCAAGAAAACGGGTTTAGAAGTCAATATACGAAAGACCGTAATGATTAAAAAAGTACACTAAATTTGATGGTAATATACCTCCTCTTTTAAATAATTTATTTCGTCAATTGAATAAATAATTGTAAAATCCTATCACACAGATAAAGATCTGAGGATCGGTACATTGTCCCTTTTCTTGGATATCAGAGATTCGAATTAATATCAATATTTTTTAACCATTTTTTGGGCACTTTAAACAAGATAGAACATTTATATACTCTCTTATATATGCCATAAAGTTGACTCAAAAACTGTCTTGGAACCCTCGGGATCTGTTGAATTTCCTTTTTTTGACCTTATTTTTTGCTCCGGATTTGCGTTTGTCCTCAATCTTTTTATCGATCCTTTTATCGGGGAGATGTGTAATGTGTTCGCCTCTTTCCGTTGGTATTGGTATAGGAATTTTCTTTCTGGAAGGTTGTGGTTTTACGATTCGAGGTAAGGCGTCAAGTAAATTAATGGCCAATGATGCTTTTTCATCTTCTAACGTGATACTGTTGCCAGCTATATCGAAGATTTATGAATGATCCGATTAGCGATTAGAAGTAAACTAACATAGCATTAATCACACTTGTCATATTACTTTTAAAGTCTTCATTAACGTCATATTCAGTGGCTTCTTGCTTTCGTTTCTTTGAATTTTGTAAATGACCTATTGGACATTAGCTTAATGAGTTAGAAAAAGGAATCCTAAAAATAATTTTAAGATTCAAGGAACAGAGCATGCCTGTATCAAAACCATAAGGTCTGAATTGCAATTTGAGGTCTTTTGGTTGTTCTAGTGGTGTTTTTGGTTTAGCCAGAATATCCAAAGCTGCCTGCTTAGGATCTGGCAAGTCAATTAATTGGGTAATTGCAATGCGTTGGCTGAATTGCTTTGTTTCTATTGAATTAAAAATCGTTATTTCAAAATCGAAAAAAATAAATTCTTAAAAAAGATACCCCAATATACCTAAAACGAGGTGTCCATCCCTCTGGCGAGAAGGCATTAAACATGAAACATCGTACATATCTTGGCAACCGATGAAATCTACATCATCATGCACTTTTTCTTCTTCAAGATGGTCGTCATCAATGGATTTAAGAAAATTTTCTTTTTTGGGTAGACAATGTAATCCAAATTTATCTTTGTGCTGTCCTTCAATAGTCCCAATCCGAGCAATTTTTGAATGCGAGAGAGGGGGCAGTGTAATTATCGATCCTTCTAACTTCATATTTTCCAGCTGGAAATAAGAAAATTCAAACTGATTTGCGTGCTGCTTGCAAAAATAATAATAGGCATGAAGGATGTAAGTACCCCGAGCGGCACACGAAAAAGCCATAACTCCTTTTTATCATCTTGTAATTCTTCATGATCGAAAACAGTTTGATCGTTCTGATAAATAAAGGGTTGGAAAGCGGCAGGGGGTTTCCACTTTAAGTTCCTAAATTCTAAATTAAATTATTTCATTATTTTTATGAATTCTGAGAAAAATATAGAGCTCACCTATCTTCCAAATGATTTCCCTTATCGTTGGGGGGATTATTAATCGACACATTTATAGTTGAAACAGTTTTACTTTTCTCTATTCCAGTTTCGTTTTTGTAAGAAACAGTATGGGTCGAGTCGGAGAAATTCTTTGATTTATCAAAGGAATCAAGTAGTTCAACATTTGGGGAATTCGCTCGCTCCTTCCCCTTTGCCTTTTTACTTATTTTGTTATCCCCCATGACATATTTTGCTTTTCCTTTGTTAAGAGTTTTGGAAGGACTCTCCGTTATCCCTTTTGTCTCACTTTGATCTTTGGAAATTTCAGATAAGTGTTCCATCATTTTTTTGACCTTCATTTGAGGTGTTTGAGCCTGAATAGATTTTTGTTTTGGTCGTAATTCATTTTGCTCCATCGCTAATAAAAAAAGGTTTAAAGAAGGATGTTCTTTAGTGATTATCAACAAAAATTCTACAAAATCTCTGCAAGTTAAAAAAATTGTGGTTAACGGTCTTATTGGCTAACAATGTCTATTTAGACAATAATGCAATAACGTGTCATGGTTTATTTATTTTTCCCCTGGTATATATTTTTTTTACAACTAAAACGCTATATTCTCATTTTTTTACAAATGTTGCAAGTAACATCAACTGGAAATATATTGTGCACCTAAAGTTTAAAATTTTACAAATTTGGATTGCAAAATTCGAGTTTAATTTAACAATTTTTAAAATAGTCAACTCAAATAAAAAATTTTTATTTAATGTAAACAATTCTTTGAGTTATTAAAAATAATATTATTTATTTTTATTATTAATAGAAATAAATATTTCTTCATTAATCTTTTGGCCATTAAAGATAAAGCAAGTTCACATATTAATATACATACAAATCTGTTTTTATATACAAACTATTATCTTAAACACTGTAAATTTATAACTTTTTATTTTTGATAATAAAAATAACTTAAACATGGCAGAAAAAAGTAAAAACAAAAAAAAACTACAAAGCAAAAAAATATTACAACCAACACCAAAAAAACAAGAGTTAAAAAAATATGGTTTAACAAAAAAAAATTATTATAAACACAAAAAAATTTATGTTTTAAACATCAATTATTGAAAAATTAAAAAAAATTGGCACAAAACAAAATAGTTTATTTAGTTAAAAATTTTAAATTATTAAATTAATTAAAATACAATTTATTATTAATAATTAACCAATTATTATTAACTTAAAAATAAAATAATTAACACAAAAACAATTTTGTTAATAAATATACTTAATTATTAACAATTGTGTTTAATTAATAATAATTATATAATATAAAAAAAATTAATCTTTTTTTCTCATTTTTTTTTATTTTTTTTATAAAAATATTTATTAAGTAAAGTCCAACTACTATCTAATACATAAAACCAAACTAAGTGGCTTAAACTAAATATAGCTTATACACTTATTACATGTAACTAGCCACTTAGACCAGACAAAGCAATACTAAACACTTATACTAATATTTATATCACAATTCAGACCAGAAAAAAAAGCATAATCTATAATAACCAAAATTAATAACAAAAAACTCAATAATACCAAACATCCTAATTGTACTATCTAATAGTATTAATGTCAAACTACATAACAAATTTGATATTACACTATTGTTTTCAATTAAGCCAGTCTTTTTTATATCAACTCTAAACTTAAACCTCATTAACCAAACCCTAAAATAATGTAACTCTATCAGATATCTTACAAAATCAACAACAGCAGAGTTGGTTTTCTTTGTATTATCAAAAATCCCAATAGTCTCTGTAAGCCAATCCTTCAGCACATATTTTTATAATTATAACTAGAACAAAAAATAAAAAAATTACAAACTTTTTATTTTTTAAAACAATTAGTTGTCATAATTTAATTAGTTATAATTAAATTAATATTATTTTGTCAAACTTAAACAAAATAATTACTTTTTTAAAAATATTTATAAAATTTTTTTTAATAATTACAATTTAATTTAATATTATGTCTAATTTTTTAAAATTATTATTTATTAGAATACTCATTTTTATAGTCAATATTGTACTTTTAATCAAATTAAATTTTAATATAAATATAAATCTAATAATTTTTTAAAACTTTAAAAAATTAAAAACTCTTTTAAAATCATTTATTAATAAAAATAATTTTTTAATAGTTTATATTTTTTTTACAGAACTTTTTTTTTAATAATTAATAAATTAATATTTAAAATATAAAATTTTTTTATAATAACTTTTAATTTTTTTTAATAATTATTAAAATAAACTAATTAAACTAAAGTTTTTAATAATTTAAATTAATTTAAGTCTTGATTTAATTTGAATTTAATTCAAAAAAAATTTATTTTAAAAATTGGGTTAAGTTTAATAACTTATAATTTAACTTAATTTGTTATTTATTATTTTTTAAGTTAAAAAAACTAAATTAAGATTTAATTTACTTATATATAAAACTTGATCGGTTAAATTAAGTTATAAAATTTTGATTTATATTAATTTTAAGTTAAAATATTTATAATTTGAACTTAATTTTTTGAAACTTTAAATTAAATTTTAATATAATAAAAAAAACAAACAAAAAAATATCTTTTTATCTTTAATATTATAAATTATTTTATTTAATAAAAAAATTATTATCTTATTAATATTTACTTTTTTTATCTTAAAAATATTTATTTAAAAATTTAAAAAAAAGTTTATTTTTATTATTTATTTTAAATTTATTTTTATTATTATCTATTTTTTTATTAAAATTAATTTTTATGTTTTCAAATTTATTAATATTAGTCAAACTACTATTTAAAAAAAAAATGTTTTATTTTAAAAGTTTTAATATTTTTATTTACATTTTTTAATAAAATTATAAATAACTTTTTTATTATTATATTACTATTAATAATAATTATTAATTTTAAGACAAAAAATTTGTATTTTGTAAAATAATAAAAAATATAGCAAAAAAACAATTAAAATATAATAAAAAAAAAGTTTTAATTTATTATTAAATTTTTATAATAATAATTTAACACATAATAATAATAATATTTTTAATTTATGTAAAGTTAAATCTATAATAAAATTTAATTACAAAAAAATAAAATAGAAAATAAAAAATTTTTGAAAAATTTTTGGTATTATTAAAAAAATTATTTAATAAAAAAGTAATTAATTTTTTAAGATTTCTAATAAATAATAAAAACATAATAATTTTTTAATATATAATTTACTTTTGAATTTTTTAATTTTTGTTTATATGTAAAAAATGTTCTTAAGATTTAAAATTAAGTTTTATAAATAATAAATTTTTTAATTAAGATTATTAAGAAGTTTTTTTAAAAAAATTTTACTAATTAAATATTAAAAACTTGTAATTATAACAGAATATTAAAAAAAAAAATTTTTTTGAAAATATTTTAATATAAAATTTATTTTTTTAGTTAATTTTATTGTTAAAAATACTTTAGAAAAAAAAAACTGTAATTGGTTTTTTAAAATATATAAAAATATATAATTTGTTAATTAAATTAATTTGAAAAAAATCCTTAAAAAAATAAAAATATGTGATAAATTTGTAATTTTTGGCCAATATTTATTATAATTACAAAAATAAAATTATATTAAACTTTAAATTTACAATTTAAATTAAGAAAAAAAAATTTTATTTCTCTTTTAGTACATATTTTATAATTTATTTTTATGTAAAATCAAGAAAAAAGAATTTTTTTTTGGTTGTAAAATTAATATAAAATTTATTAATAAGATTAATAAACAAAAAGATGTTTTTATTTTACATTAATTTTTTTAGATTAATAATATTTTAATAAATATAAAAAAAACTATAATAATTTTAATTAATTATAAAATAAAAAACATTAATTTAAAGTATTAATATAATAAAGCTTAAAAAACTTTATAAATATTTAAGTATTATATTATTTATAAATTAAGAAAACCAAGTTTAATATTTAAAAAACCATATTAAATAAGCAGTTTATTTATTTAATTATAGCAGTTTTGTATTTAATTATTATTTATAAAGCTTAAATAAATAAAAATTTATATAAAAATAAAATTTATTAATTAAAAAAAGTTAAAAATAAAAGCAAATTTGTTTAAAAACTTTTTAATTAAAACTATTTATTATTATTATTATAAAATATTAAAATATTTAATTAAAATTAGAAAATAAAATTATAATAATAATAAAATTTGCTAACATAAATAATCTGCTAAAAAAGCTTTTATAATTTTTTTAGTTAATATAATTAATATATTTATAAAACTTAATATAAATAATATTAATATTATATTTTTTGATTTTGCTTTAAAAATAGTAATTTTAAATATTTTAAGTATAGACAAATTTAATAAGTTTGTTAAATATTTAAAAAAATTGATTTTATGTATTTTAATAAATTAAAAAACAAAAAATATTATAATAAATTAGAACATTTTAAAAATAAAAATATATGAATTTTAATTTCTAATTAATTCAAAGTTTATATTATTTATTTAAAATTTATTAATAATAAAATTGCTATATTAAATATAAATAATTTATAATTATATAATAATAATAATAATAATAAAATTATATTTTTATTAATAAATTAATTAAAAATTTAGTTTTGTAATTAGTAATATTATTACTTATTTTAATAATTTAAATAAAATATGTATTAAAATTCAGAATATTATATTATTAATTTTTATTAAACTTATTATTTTATATTAATTTTAATATATATTTTTATTAACAAAGAATATATTATTAATATAAAAAGTTAAATAGTTATTATTTTTTTTTTTATTACAAGTTTTACAAATAAAGCCCAACTGCTATTTAGTACATAGAACCAAACTAAGTGGAACCAATTAAATGCAGCTTATGTACAGACTACATATGGCCAGCCACTTGGGCCAGACAAGGCAACACTATACACCTATGGCAACAAAAGCATTACTACTTAAACCAGAGAAAAAACGACACAATTTGTGCCTATCAAACTTGACAGCAAAAGATTCTATAATACCAAGCATACAGACAACACCAGCCAACAATGTAGAAACTACATTGCTGGACAAGCTAGAAACCATATCATTATCCTCAACCAAGCCAGCCTTTTCCATCTCCATTCTATGCTTAATCCTAATAGTCTATATTTGAGTACGCTACAATTCCACCACAAATTTGATAAATTCTACTAGGGTCTGAGTAGCTTTCTTTCTTTTCTCAAAAACTGAAACAGCTTTGGCATACCAATTTTTCATTACAAAACCCTTGCACACTGCTGTATAAAGACCCATATCCAAAGGATATAACAAAAGCAAAAGCAAAATAGCAGATGGAGACGAACTCATAAGATCAGACATTAACATCTATTTTTCAGCAGCTTCAACCAAAATGTCCTCACAGAGACCAGAGTCACCAAAACAAGCAAAAACATGATCAGAAAACTCTATCTTGCCACACAACAAACACAAAACACCAGGATAACTTCTGCTGTACAACCTCTTTCTAACTGCAACTGGCAGCCATCTATATACAGCCTTTATTAAATACATGCATAAATTAGCTAACTTCCTACTGGTAAATCCAGAAAGCATGTGTGAATCAGGATGCCAAACTGTCACAGTAGCATCCCAATCTATTTCCTTAATCATAACATTTAGAACTATACCAAAACCCAGACCAGCCTCTCAATGAGTACAGCATATTGACCAGTGTAAGTCCTGAGCAAAATGACAAACATTGCCAAATATGACAGTCTTTTCAACAACTAGAAACCTCTTCCGGATATTAACTGGCAAAGAAAGAAATGAGAAAGTAGCCTTATTAGCCAGTGTGTTAGCCTTTATATTGCCCAATACATTTGAATATCCTTTAATCTTCACCTACTTAATTGAAATATTCTTGTTTTTAAGGAGATTGACAATTTGCAATTTTTTGATCCAACATTGGTTACGGAAGTTAGATGTAGTCAAAGAAGCCTCAGAAATGCAGGCATCAATCACAGATTAACTATCTGAGTATAAAACTACTGAGCAAGAAGATGAAACACACTCTAAGGCCAACATCATAGCTTGCAGTTTAGCTAAAGTAGAGGACAAAAGTCCAGCAATCTTAATCCCAATGCTCACGTTTATAGCTGAAAAGTATGCAGCTGCTCCACCTGCTGCCTCAACAGAACCAGCACATCTCAAGGACCCATCTGTATACACCTTAATACAATCAGACCACATCTTCAGCAAACTATCATAAACTTCAGAGAACCTATCAGAATCCAAAACACTCAGCACATCTTCTTCAGTAGTAGTAGCAGCTCCGACCCCCAAAGAAATATAATTATTTATAAAATCAAATGTTAAAAAAAACCAGTAAAGCACAGGGCTTCTTGGGTCTAATCACTTCCAATGCCAAAATGTTTTCTAGTCCATCATCTTTCCTTTCTTGTTAAAAATTCTGTCACCAAAAACAACACCAAAATGCTTCAATGAAAAAATGGATTTGTAATACAAAGACTGACCCAGAATGCCAGACATTGGAAAATTGCCAGACTCATGAAAGGCACAAGATAAATTGTTTGACAAGGATAATTCATTCTCCAAAAAGATCTTCACCACTTCTGCCAAGAAATTGTTAACAGAATTAACATGCAACTTAACAAGAAATTGCAAAAGATTTAAAAAAAACCATTCTAAAACTTGCAAATCCAAAAATCTATGATCAAATAAATGTCTAAGAATGCCGTGGCCATTAGAAAATGAAATCAGTGATGCCAGTTTTTCTTCAAACTGCACTTGCTCAAAAGGCTTTAATCCATATAAAAAAGGGTGATGCAAGATCTTACTGGAGAAGTTACATGATAAACCAGCTTTAGCTCTAAGATTTTTTCTAATCATAATATCCCACTTATGACACATATCTAAAATAACAAAACTGAACTGTACACAATAGCTAACAATAGACTGCAAAACTGCCAAAACCAAATAACAGAATTGTTTGTCCGTAATAGTTTTTCTTAACATTATATTAGAAAAAAACTTAACATTCTTATGGACTTGAGCCAAACTAGGCTTAGAGAGACTCTCAGTTAACAGAAAGATACCCAAGTATCAGTGTAACTTACCCTTTCTAGCAATCAAAATTGGCACTTCATTAATTAATAACAAAGCATTCTTAACCTCTCAATTGATAGAAATCACTACCATTTTATTGTTATTAATTGAGATGTCATTAATCACAAAAAATTCACTTGCAATATTCAAAATATATTGCATAGATGCCTAACTACTTCTGACCCAAATCGTATCATTAATAAAAACACCTGCAGCCAAAAAAGAGGTTTTTTTTCCATTCGCCTCAATTCTGTTAGACTTTGCTACAAATCAAGAATCAATCCTATACCTACATAATTGCTCATGCCTTTTCACTTCACACAAAAGTGGATCATAAAATATTCTCTAAAGCAGTGGGGAAAAGACCTCCCCTTGATCTAACTTATTATGTACTCTATAATTATTCGAGAGCCCAAAATCAGTCATCATTCTGTTGAGCTGGTCCCCATAAATGTTGCCAAAAAATTGGATGAAATGTCCACACATTTTGATGTAAAGCAAGCTTGCTTGCAAATAATGCCAGCCTACCGAATTATAAGCTTTGCATATATCCTGTAGCACTAACCAAAGCTCTCTGTTTTTCTCTAGAGTATTCTCAACAACTAAGCCAATAGTAAAAATAGGAGATTGGGTCGAAGTACCTTTCAATACTGAAAAATTGTCAATACAAAAAACATTAAACTTGCTACAAGCCAAAGATATCTGATCAGATAAGATCTTAGATAATAATTTATATGCTGTCTTGATCAATGTGATAGGTCTGGTATTTGTTAGAATACCATTTCACTCATAAGGTTTCGGAATCATTAAAATCCATGCTTCCTTCCACAGATTAGGAACTGCACTTATACTCAAGCACAAATTCAACAATTTCAAAAAACAGACCAAAATCTTCCCACCACAATGCTTCCAAAGTTCATTCAGTATCTCAGATAACCCGGCTGCTTTATTGTTTGGCAGATTATCAACAGCCTGAGACAATTTCTCCATATCAACTATTACACCAGAAAAAGCATCATCATCCACATAATCCAGAGACATATATTATTGAGCCCAAAGGTCAGGTATTTCCAGAAGAACTGATTACTTTCTTATCCACCCTTCCATAATTTTGTCAACCTTGAGCTTCACCTCATTAGGCTTAACCACCAGCTCATCATTCATTACTAAGTAATCCAAAACCACCTTGCAAAATAGACATTCCAGAATGCTCTTTATCATCTTTCTTTTGTCAGAACAGAAGTTTTCCATATGATGATCAATTGTCTTCCTTATAGCAGTATCTTCAACAACCTTAAACTCATAATATTTGGACTTATGATACCCTTTCTTTATTACTGACAAATGTTTAATTAACTTCATCGAGCTTACACCATTCAAAACCATGCTATTAACCTTAGAAGTTTTAACTGCATTAACAGCCAACCAAACCTTAATAAGGCAGTTGAAATTCAGAAAATCACCAGAGTTCCAACATTTCACAACCTTTACAACAAGTAGCTTTAATTTAAAGAATTTGGAAGATTGTTTATTTCTCAAACAGTCATACTTACTATACCATATCCTAGAAAAAACTGTGTCAGTAGTCTATACTATGGTCTCTTTCAACAATTTCCACATTGTATTTAAGTCACCAGTGACTCTTGTTTCTTCAAACATGTCCGATCTAACCAAAAACTTGGCAGAAAAGCAATCTTTAAAGCTTAATCATTGAACATTATCTGTATTCTTTAATTTGAATCTCCACTGGTCTTGGTTGGCTTGTTTGTGAACACTAATAAGATGTGTATCCAGCAGTCCACTTAAACCAATTGAAACAGAAACTGACTTATAATCTGTATCAAAAAACTCAGACATACCATCGACAAAATGCGATGCTATAGCAAATACCAAATTTCTACTAACTAGAATAAAATTAATCACTTTCTTAACACCTCTAGAATTGCTCCAGGTGGAATAAGTGTCCATCAAAAGTATTAACCAGGCCCAAACCCAAACAGAACTTGAAACTTGCACTTTTGCTAGACCCATTTTCATTAAAGTCACTATCCAAAACCACAAAAGAGCTGAAATTGACTGTCTTGGAAACCATAGAATTGATATCAGCAGCTTAACTAAACCATGTGCTAATAAATGCACCAGTGTACAGACCCAAGATTATAACTGAAAGTTTGTTCTTGAATAGAAGGCACACAGAAATCAAATGACCAGGAATCTCATTCACTTTTGAAACATGCTGAACCAAAGAATTGTTCATAACTATAACAACTCCAGTACCACGAAACCCAACATCCAAACCAGAAGTAAAAACCCAAAATCTATCAAGTTTATTTATGATCCAAAGCCTAATGTTAGATCTCAATTTAGTCTTAATAACAATTGAAATCATATTTCTTGAATCCTTATACCAACGGACAATGTCTTTTTGTTTAGCTAAATTTGTTATACTCCTAATATTACACATAGCCACTCTTCATATAAGCTCACTCATTGATGCAAAGAGTATATTAGAGAACCTGAATTTATGCACAACAGATCTAACTTCCTCAAGATTGAGCCAATAGAAACCTCAAGAGCCATTATCTTGGATTCCAAACCACCAACTTTGGAGGTAAGAATCTTCAAACTGCTCAAATCTAAATCTGCCACTTTGTTTTTTAATACTGAAGAAGAGAGAAAAAGGGATGACTGTGGGACATCCAGAACCATATTAGTATCCAGTGATGCCAATGTAAGAACAGGAGTGGCTGGAAGTACAACTTGAGTAATAGACACTAGGGGCACAAATTTTACACCATTTAATCTACGCATGATATCTGACACTTGATCAGCTAGCAACTCTAAAAAACGTTCAAGTGAAGTTAGACAATTATTAATTGAGAATTTACTTTGAACAACCAGTGTATTTCTCTTAAAACCTGAAGAACCAGGAGAAAAAAAATCAGACCTAGTACCAGAACTGAAATAAAAGTTACCAGAAGAAAAAGCAAATGAGACCACTTGTGCCCAAGATTTGCCACCAAAGGCAGCAGATCTAGAAATAGGAACACTTTTTTTAATGTACAATTTCACTAGTTAAAGACGACAGTTCTCTAAAGTAACTTTTTTAACAATTTTCAAAAGTTTGGTAATGAGTGGAGACAGTACATTGCACTCCAGAGCTGAATGGCCAAGAAGACCACATTTTTCACAACAAACTAAGTCCAATTTAGCCCAAGATAATTTAACACCACTAAATATTGACTCAGTATGATAAGCAGATTCCATTGCATCCTCAGACTCAAACCAACCACAGCACAGCAAAGCCTATTGCCAGAATTCAATGAACGATTTATAATACAAGTTTTTTCACTAATACTTTTCAAAAGAGTGCCCAAATTATGAGCAGTCATTTCCACAGGCAAAGTAAACAACAAAGCCCTGAACCAGTCTCTAGATGCTCATGCATTGCAATTTCCCACAGCCATAGCCACTCACACAGAATCTTTCCCAATCAAAAAAAACTATTTAGCAGCTAAATATTCAGCCTGACCTAGTTCAGCAAATTCTACCACTGCTTTTTGCCATAATCCAATAAGTTGAATTTTAATTAACTTAATTTCACCAAGCTTGGCTAGTGCAGCAATGATCATTTTCTTAGGCATATCTATGGGAATTTTTTTGACAATCACAGTTCAATCTGAATGAACTCCTTGTCTCTTGAGATTGTTGTTTACGTTAATTCCTTTTTCTTTGGCCAATGATGTGGCCATTTCCATGTTCTTTTCTGAAGTAAAGGTAGATCGGATGATCTCTTCAAATTTTGAGGAGGTAGTGGCCCTCCCAAAACCATTGACTATTAAAAAAAATTTTCTAATTAACTGAGTTTTTGCCATCACTAATTTTTCTTCCACAGCTAATAGATTAATATCCAAAGCAAATGACTTTTTAACTGACACTTCTACAGAAGTTTTAATAATCTTTGGGTCAATCCACTTCTTTTCAAGGGAGATAGGCAAGTGAGGAAAGAGCACAACTTCATTATTATCTATATAAAAGTTAGAAGAGCCAAGTAGAGAACCAAAACCAGCACTAGTGTTGACTCGCTTTGCCTTGGATATAGTAGCAGCTAAGCCCAAAAGAGACCCACCATTTGCCCCAGACATGCTAACATCCTCATCCTCATCAGATAAACTTTTCACATCAGAATAAATACTATTACTGGATTCAAATTTGCTCAAGGATATATCTCTTTTATCACCAGAGTGTTTAATATTACCAAGAACAACTTTCTTCTTTTGAGAAAAGGAGCCACCAGCAAAATCATAAAAAGTGCCCTTAGGAGTCTTCTTCTTAAATGTGGTGTTACTAGCAGTAGTTTTTATATCTATGAAAAATGGGTTATTATTAGGTAAAGAAATATTGGTATAGACTAAAAAACAAAAAAACTTCTTTTTACAAAAAATGCACTTTTTAAGAATTTTTGGAAATAAGAAAGAAAGAAGTTTTTTGTTATTATAATGTATTAATTTAAATTAAAAAACAATAAATTTAATTAAAAAAATAAGTATTAATTAGAAAAATATAAAATTGTTAAAGTTATTTGTTTTAAAAAATTATTTTAATGTAATTAATAATAAATTGGTTAATATATTAATAAATACAGTTTTTTTTTAGATATTAAAAGTTTTTTTACAAAGTTTTTTTGATTTAGCTATTAAAAATATTTATTATTTTGTTTATTATATATATAATTTTACCAATTATATTTATTAAAAATTTAAATATGCTAAAAATTTTTTAAATAAATAATATTAATTATGATTATATAATTTTGGTTTAGTATTTTAATTTATATTTTAAATTAAATTATATTAATATTAGATTTATTGATTTAAAAACTTATATTTTAAAAGTATTATATAATAAATTACTAATAATAATAAAAAAATATAATATAATATATCTAATATTATTTATATTAAATAAAATTTTTAAACTATATATTTAATGCAAAAATTAAAATAAATATTGTTTTTAAATTTAAGTTAATCTGAATAAATTAGTTGAATTTATTTTTAAGTAAATTTAAAATTATATAAAATTATAATTTTTTATTCTTCTATAAAAAATTAAATAATTTAAATATTATTAATTATTTGTTTTTTTTAATTTATTAATAAATTTAATTAAATATAGTTTATATACTTATTATACATGATTAGTCACTTATTATTTATACATAATTTAATTAAATATTTTGTATTTTATAAATAATATTTAAAAGTTTTTAAGATTTTTATATTTATTAAATTACTATTGTTAAAATAGTAAAATTTATGTAATTTTTTTGAATATTAATATTTAAATTAAAAATTAAATATAAAAAATCAAATTTAATTTATGTTATAGATATTAAGTTGATAAATATTAATAATATTAATAATATAATTTTGAATAATTTATTTATTAATTTATTTTGTATTAAATATTTAAGTTATTTTAATTTGTTTTTAATTCTAAATTTTTTTTAATGTTTTTGTTATATAAGACTATATTATATGTAATTTAAATAAATTTATAAAATTATTATATAATGTTTAATAATGTTTTAACATAAATTTAAGTAACTAATTATATGTAAAAAGTATATAATTTATATTTATTATAAAATATATATGTTTTATGTATATAGATAATAAAAAAACTTTACAAAAAAAAGCTTAATTATTAATTTAATATTGTTAATAATTAAAGTTTTTTTAATAGTAAAAACAATTTTAAAAATGTTTTTTTAATAAAATTTTTACCAAAAAAACTATTTTAATAATAATTAAAATAAGTTTAAGTTTATATTTTAAAAAACACTTTTATAATATTATATTTAATTGTTAAAAAAAGTTTTAATTGTTTTTTTAATTATATTATCAAATAATTGTTTTTTATTTTAATTGTAAACATAAAATTTAGAAAACTAAAAAGCAAAAAATATTTATTTATAATATAAAATATAATTTTTATAAATTTTTTTCAATTTTATATATACTTTATAGTTTATTTAAGTTATTAATTAATTTTATTTTATACTTGTTTTTTTTTGAAAATATATATTAATTCAAAATTATTATGTTCTATATATTATAAAAAAACTCAAATATTTGTTAATTATTAAAAAAATACTTTTTAAAAATATTTAATTAATATAATTATATTTTTTAGCAATGCTTAAAATCAAATTTGCTTGTAAATTGTAAATAAAAGTTAGAAATGTTTAACATAATTAAATATATTTTGGTTATTTTTTATAACTCATTAATATTATTTTTTAATTATTTTAATAATAATAAATATATATTAATTTTAATTAAATAATGCCTGTTTAAAATCATAATAAATTCAAACTTTATAAAAAATTTAAAATCAAAATAATTTTATATTGTGATAAATTTTATTTATAATGTAAATACGCCAAATAATTTTTTTGGGCTAAATAATAACATTGTGAGTCATTGATGTACAAAAATGCATAATCAATAGTTATTACTATGACATATGTCACACAAATCGAAAATTTTTCGCGGAAATATTCAACAATATCTTGTCTCTTTGGGCGGTTTGTCCGAAACTCGACGCGTAACTCTTGTTAATAAAATAATATATAATAAAATGGCTGGTGTAGAGGAAAAAAATTCGACGTCTAAAACTAGCTCTTTCAATAACATTTCAAAAAATACCTGGAGTCTGAAGTCACTTTTTAGCGGGCTAACAGACTACAGTAAAAGGTTGAATTTGCCCAATCCTGGCACCTACGAAAGTTTACACCGGGAGGTTAAAAGTAGGCTTACTTTTTAAATCATCTTCAACTTCTTAGTTCATTCGGAAAGAACATTCCAACTTTGAGCTTTCCCTATTGACGCGACAAAACTAGGGTTAACCGTGAGGCGAAATCATCGCTTCTGTTTACCCCTAATTTTTCTTTGTCTCAATTGTAGCAACTTTCCTTACGAACCATTTGTTTGATGGTGGCCGAGGTGATTTGACGAAAGTTTTATCGCCGAATTTTCAAGTATCACACAATTTTTCACTTGGGTCCACTATAACTCCTCCATCTTACAGCTTTGGTGCTGCTTATGTTGGGACTAAGGTAATTTTGACGTGATTTGTTTATTTTTCTACCACTCTTTCAATAGAATCTTTAATCAAAGCTTTAAATTGTATCCCTAACCCAATACTAGGCATTTCTCCATGGGACTATTGACACTGACGGCCACCTTACTGCGCGTACGAATTATGCTTGGAACGCAAAGAACGTTTCCAAGATCCAAGCACAAGTAAAAATCTGCTCAAAATCTTTATTAATCCCGTAAATTTTGTTCAATGATCAACTAAATCCTTACAATTTCGTCTTGATAAGTTGTCATCAACCCCAGGGCACTCATTACTACAGCTTGAACAAGACTATCAAGGCCCCGATTTTTCAATCAATTTTAAAACCTTAAATCCTTCGCCTGTTGAGAGCAGTGGGATTTTCATATTCAGCTATCTACAATCAATCACAAAAAAACTTGCATTGGGTACAGAATTAGTATATCAAAGGCCAAGTCAAGAAGTTGAAGAGACTAACAAGTCTCTGGTAGCGAAATATTCTAGCAGTGATTATATTGCTACATTGCAATGGAATTCCGTAGGGACCCTAATTGCGTCATATTATCAAAAAATCAATGAAAAAGTCGATTTTGGAACTGAATTGCAGATTATTGCCGCTCAGGGCAGAAGAGAAGCCATGTGCACATTTGTAAGTGAGATTTAGTTTGAAATGACAATTGATAAAAATAATAATAATGTAAGCTATCTTTTAACAGGGTGGCAAGTTTGACTTCCGAGCAGCAACATTCAGAGGCCAGGTCTGTAGTTTTTCTGGTGAGCTTTGTCCACATAGATTTCTTATATTAAAACTTCATTATTGGTGTGTGACTTAGGTGGATACTTCAGGTCGTGTAAGTGTAGTTTTAGAAGAAAAAATCGCCCCAGGGTTTAGTTTTATAATCACAGGAGATATTGAACATTCAAAGGTAACTATCCAAATGAAACTGAAAATTGATGAAGCAAATGGCTTGATATTTTTAACACGGAACCGTTTCATTGGTTATATTTAGAGTACGTCAAGATTCGGAGTAGGATTTCAATTGGAAGCATAGATTTTATCTTTATTAATTTGTATGTATGATATTAAACTCCAATCCCAACTAACAAACTTTTTACAAGTCAATCGATACCTTTAGTTAGTCATGTATACTTTGTGGGTCAAGTGTTTTAGTTTAGGCTACGTGACCATTGTGAAACAAACACAATTTATAGGCATAAAATATGTCAAAGATCTACCTTTATCTGAACTTGATTTATCGTATCTATGTAAGTAAAAGGCTTGGCCTCAAAATTCTGTCATTTTGGCCTATTAGTAAACAGTGGAAACGTTACAGCGATTAAAAGATGTGAAGAAATAAAATAGATAGATACTGAATAAATTAAGTACGATTATAAAACTATTAATTAAATCAAGAATACTAAGCAGATAATCATTTCCTAATATCCATTAAAAGGCTAGAACAGAGTAATTGTTGCTACATGTTGGTTTCTCATAACCTTTGAAAAAAAGAAAGAGTAAATCATAGTTTAATTCTTGAAAAACAGAAGACGCTAACCATACCTCAAATACAGCGCCATCATACCCACTTAACTCGGTTGGACCGAAAGGGTTCTGCCCACTAGAACCACGGTTGAAGATGAGTGGTCTACCAGATGGTTGCCCCAAAAGACTTTTAATCGTGTCAATCTGTGTTAAAATTTTTGTTAGTAAGCCTTCCCATCCATTCTTTTAGCCCGTACACCTACCTTCATATCCCCGGTAATGTATTTTTCCTGAGAACCCCCCGATAACGAGAAGGACGTCATTGTGACGGGATCGTCATCTTCTGCCTGAACATCAAGCTGTGCGGCTAATTTATTTATTGGCAGAAATTAATTGGGTGAATCTGATAATCGAAATGTAATTTCTTACAGCTGAATTCATTGTAAGTACCTTGGTTGGGGTTGACATTTGGCATTGTATTTTGAGGTATCACTACTTTATAAGGGCATCTTTTGTATCTACAGGGATCAGATTTCGGAAAAAGTTGATTACCCCCTGGAGGTTCAAAGGGTTTTCCATAAAATAGTAAGACGCACCTTTGAAAATCATAATGCCCAGGAACATTTCCATGAAGAACAATTTTTTTACAGCGATGACTAGCGCCATCAAACAACACATCAAAACCCATATGAAAATAATTGTAAAAATAATCTATTGGATGACCATCTTTTAATGATAAAGTAGTAAAATAAGGTAAATTGGGAGGGGGGAATATATTCATATTTAAAGCCAACAAAACTGAACTTACAATCGGGTAAATGGTCATTAATCCCATTCTTTGAAATACCATTTGAAGATTGAATATTGACATCTTCGGATTTGTCGGTAATATTTTCTTGAGAGTGGATACGCATTTTATCTTCCTCTTTGTAGAACACGCGTAAGGGTGCTCCAATCTCTATTAAGAGATCCTGGGGCGTTGTAACGTTTAAAAGTATTTCGCTCGAGGAAGATAAAAAGTTTATTGTTATTCCCCGATTCAACTTTTTAAAATTGACAGATTGGATGTTGAATAACCAAAGTTAGTTACATCATAGTGTCAATAGAAAAAATAAATATAACTATGATGACTTACCCTGGCAATTACGCTTTCAATTTCCCCGACTTCTGAGCCACCACCACTACCCATGCCATCAACATTTACATTTACATTCCTAATTAATGGGGGCGCGACGGCAGATCGAAAATTGGCGCCGTGAAAGATGTACAAATGGGATAGTAAAGGAGATGTGCCATCAGGAAGTTCCAATGGTAGATCTGAGAGATTTCAAAATTAGTCTTGAACTTACAAATAATACCCAATACTTGTGATTACCTGATGAAGTTGTAAACAACGATATGTGCTCTTCAGGAATCGGGAACACAAAAGACACACCCTTTGAGACATGGATGTTAAAGATGGGAGATTGTCGGATGAGCAAATCATAACAAACTTCCTTCATTCTTTGACTCCATTAGGGTTATATGTCTTCACAGAAAATTCATTCACTAACAGCTGAAAAAAATAGTTTGATACTGAGCAAAAACTTTGTCTTTCATATCGGTCTTATAAAATAAATATTTTCGCTCTTTGGTGTAATGTGAAATGGGAAAACCAAGAGTCATCGCCAGCCCAGAATAAATATGAAAATATGCGCTTTCTTAATAGCCGACCAATGATTGCTCGATTCAATGTTTTGTTTTCAATCTACTCAGAATATTAAGGGTATCTTATTTGATTGAATAACTCACTGGATAATTCAGAGTATATTCCTCTTTTCCCCGATCGAATTCTCCCGGATATGTGGGTCTAAAAGCCAATTATAATTATATGAAAACTTTTACAAATTCTAAATTTGTTTTCAAACTGGCCATACCCAAATATTTTATATATCAGCAGAAAAGTAGGTACGACTTTATTGGAGCTAGAAAGAATTTAGGTGAGTAAAAATTTATTTAAATAATTTAAAATTGATACGTGTCTCAAATATTTTTACAAGATATAAATACCTAACTTCACTATCTTGGTATGCAAGGCGCAATTTTGAGAAATCGAATATTTCAATACATTTTAATCTCTGGGAGGCAGCATCAAAGCGAAGATGTAAACCATTGGTTGGCAATGACAAAAATAGATCGGTTGAAAGGGGTGACTGGATGTAAATTTATTTCAAAAGAAATCCTTTCGCTGAATTGTTGAGTTGGAGGCGTTATAAAATTCTTCCAAATAAAGATTGCTACCTCATCGCTATACTTGAAATCTACAGAAGGCATTAGTCGGGACTGTTCTCGTAAGAAGTTTATTACATCCCAGATCGAAGTTCCTAATAAATGGGATAAGGTTTTGTATTTAGTTAACAGCGAAGAACATATTAGGAAGACATATTTTCCACGTACCAAGTCTAAACCACCCAAGGCTTTTTCCAGGTACGATGACCATATCAAGTCTGTGAGGTTCTCTGGAATTCATCTGGAAAGGTTTGATCTGCAGAAATAGGGGCAAGAAATAAAGTTGAGCATCATTATAAATGTGCACCAGGAATGACACGTGGTTTGTCAAATCGACCAAAGTTGATTATTTAATAATTTTAAAATTAAAATATCTTGTGACATAATTAAATATAAGAATTTTTATTTTACAATTTATCATTTGAAACAAAAATTATTTGAAATAATTAAATAACTTATATAATACAATTTTATCCAAAAAAATATTTGATTTTTCTAAATTTAAAATTACAACTAAATTTAAAAAAAGTAAAATTTTAAAAAGCTTACATATAAATTTGATAACAATTTTTAATAAAATTACCGAAAACACATATTAAGATTTTTTAGTAATTATAAAAAATAATATGTAATTTTTCTTGATTTAATAAATATATTTATTTAAAATATATTTTTTACATATTTTTTTTTAAATATAATTACTTATTTAAACCAATAAAAATTAATATTTTTAAAACTTAGGTCAAGTATATTTTTAATTAATAACTAATTTGTTTAAAAACTTTAATTAGTTTAAAAATAATACATAAACTTATTTTTTAAATATTTTTAATTAATTATAATTAGTCTAAAAAATTATATTAAATATAAAATATAACATAAAAAATAAAATAAGTTTAACTACTTATTTAAAAGATCAATATATTAATTTTAAAACCTATATAATCAAAAAAAAAATAATTAATTTGGTCTTAAAAATATTATGTAAAATAATAATTTTTTTTAATTAAGTATTAAAAAAATTTAATACTGTTTTTTTATCAAAATTAATCAACAAATAAAAATAGTTATAATAATAATATAAAACTTAAAATAAACAATAATATATTATTAAATACTAATAAGTTTTAAAAATTTTACCAAAAATATTAAAAGTATTTTTAATTTTATTAATTAAAAATATTTTACAAAATAATTTAGAAATAACTAAAAACTTAGCAATCTTAAAAATAAAAAATAATAATTAATAAATTTAACTTGTATAGTAATATTTAAAAAAATCCAAAATATGAATTTTATATAAAAAACTCTATATTGTTCTTAATAATTAATTTTAAATTAAAAAATTATATAAAAACTAAATATAGTTTTAATATAAGTTATTTTAATTTTTATAGTTTTATTAAACATTAAAATAAAAATTATTTATTTAAATAACTTGTAAAAGCTTTTTAAATATTATTAAAAACAGTATTTTTAAAAAACAGAAAAAAATTTTTTTTTTAATTTATAAAATCAAATAATTTAATATGTTAATTATTTAAAATTATATATAAATATTTGTTTAACTTTTAAAATCAGTAAAAATCAATTAAAATTTAATATATTAAACAATATAGCCAAAAACTAATTTAAATAAAAATAAATTAATATATTATTATTATTATTATTATTATTATTATTAATATTTAAAATAAATAATTAAATATTATTTATAAATAAAATAAAATTAAGGATAAATAAAAACTTCTTTTTCTCCTTCATCTAAAATTCCCAAAAAAGAGTCAAGAGTTTTTTTGAAAGAAGTTTTTTACCATTCAGTACGATAAATCAAAACCGTTTTTTGATTACGAGGCAACTGTTGGCTCTGTTATTGCTGTTATGAAAAAAACTGCTAAAGTTTCTGGTTCTGAGAGTGGTTTTAAAGCAGTTGCATCAAGGAAAAAGAGGAAGGGAGATGTGTTGGCAGAGGGTGTTGATAACGGAAGGGTTGCTGCTGAAGTTCTTGGTGTTTGTTTATGAGGTTTAGAGACTGGGGACACTACTGAGTCTGAAAGTGTTGATATAAAAGAGGAGTGTCTGGTGGAGGAAACCAGCTTTGATTATGGTGAAGGTGGAGCTCTGGCTGGTGGAGATTATGATCAGACGCCCACAAGTTCAAAGGTTAAAACCAAAAAGGTGTTGGGCAAGCCATTGAGGAAAATTGACTTCTCAAAAGATGGTAGTGATAATGGTATTCTCTCGGATGCTCCTCTTGAGCTCCCTCCTTCTGTGAGAAATTTGGTCAATGTTTCAGTCAGGAAATTATTCGCATTGGATATTGGCTTGGATAAAGTGGCCGGCAAATCTTCTCAGGAAAAACTTGTGGTGGTGAGGAAGTTGTTTTCTGGAATCAATGGTTTTGGGGGGGCATTTACCCCCTCAAAATTCTCAGGGATCATCAGGATGACGTTCACTTCCGAATTGAGTCTAATGAAAGCTACTGATAAAGCTGCGAATTCGAAGATCTTAGTAAATGCCAATCTCAAAAAAGCATCTGGGCGATCAGATCGGGCTGTGGTCATGAAAGAAATTCCAGTTGGAACATCGGCTAAGGCTGTGCGTGCTGCGCTATCCGAGTTTGGAGTTATTAGAACGATCAAGATGCAGTTAATCAGGCTGTGGCAGAAGGTGGTGGTGGAATTCGAACGATCGGATCAGGCTGATTTGGCTGCAGCTGAGTGGTTCATCTTAATTGGGAAAGATGCTGTGCGTATGGCTAGGGCTGATTCAGACAAGGAAGCGTGGGATGTTAGGGACCAACATAGGGCATTGCTCTATACATTGCCGATGGGAACCAATGCTCATGATATCTGGGACTTTGTTAGATCTGTGGGTGAGAAAACGTGCATTATTGATCGTCATTCTGTTATGTATGCTCGGACCAGATGTGCTGTTGTTTGTTTCAACTCTGCTGAATCATTGGATGCTGCTGTGGGAACCATACCAGTACTCAGGGACACCAATCTCCGCTGGTCTTATCTTATTTCTGCTAGATGCACCAAGTGTAAGAAATTGGGTCACACGTTATTAGATTGTGCAGTTGGTGGAAAATTGTCTTCTAGTAGTTCACTGCGTAAGGTTTTCTTGGATACGGATAAAAGCAGGCTGGCAACCATCTATGCCAAACGCTTGGCTCCGGTTGCCCGTTCAGTCTCTTTTGGTGGTCTCTCTTGGGCAAAGGTTGCTCACGGGTCTTTTTCGCTTCCCCTCTCTGGTCAGAATGTTGTGGTAATAAATGGCTCCTCTTCAGAGATGAAGCTGTCCCAACCGGTTACAATGGAAGTCAACGATAGGTTCGCCACTCTTGAGCGCAGTCTTGCCAGCCTTGCGGAGCAAGTTGGTAAGCTGGCTAAGAGGTTGAATGCACTTGGACCAACGGTTTCCCAGCCTAGCCCTGGATGTCAGTCGTTGGTGACTCCTTCATCACAGGATCAAGGGGCAGATGTAGTGATGAGTGAGGGTTCGAGTGTGTCCACTAGTGGTGGGAATGTTATGGGAGCAGTGTCTTTTGATATGTCTTCGGTGTCTAAGCTGGAAGACAGCATGAAGTGTTTAATGGAAACAGTTCTGGGCCTTTCAGCCAAAGTGGACAGTTTAGGTGTGCTTTCGGTATCTTTACCTCTTACTTAATGAGCAGTTTAGTCTGGAAAGTTGCTATGTGCAATATCAGGGGCATGAACAATCCCACTAAGCAAGAAGACATTATTAGGTGGCATAAGGAAATGAACAATTTAGTCTCTATTGTTACTGAAACAAAATTAAAGAGTAGGGTTCATCTGTGGATTGCAGACAAGTTCGACAGTATTTGAGTGTTCACTTCTGGTTTGAACTCTGGTCACTTGGGTGTGGGTGTTGCTGTTATCATGGACGTTTCTTTGGCTTGTCATGTGTACAAGGTTTCTGAGGTGCCTGGTCGGCTCCTTTCCGTTAAATTACTTTTTAAGAGTAAACTTTCTGTGTTGATTTTGGGGCTTTATGTTGGTGCTTCTTCGGTGGTTCAATTTTCTTAAGCTGGTGAAATCAATTCTTTCATTGCAAAGACTGTCAATGAATCTTCTTTCATTATTCTCGGTGGCGATTTTAATAAAAACGGCTCTCATAAAAGTGCAAGTTTCAAAAGATGCTTTGATTTGGGTCTGGTCAATTTTTTAGTTGGCAGCCCGGCTGCAAAAATGCCCACTTGGGAAAATTCTAGGGGCGTTAAGAAAACAATTGATTATGTGTTTGTCTCCTCAAGTCTTGTCAATGCAATAGTGCGTCATGAGATTTTAAATGTCAGTGAGCATTTTGACACAGACCATCAAGCTGTTTCAGTGGATTTGGGTCTGGGTGGGCTTTTGGATACGTGTTTGAATTCTCTTCGCAAGCAAGCGAATAAAGATCGTTGAAAGTTTGACGTCAAAAGTACCAATGAAGCTAAGTGGTTGGAGTTCAGGGATGCCTCAGCTGCTAATGTCTCTATGTTCTCGGATGCTTTCGGTGTGGCAGTAAAATTTTCAGATGTGGACGCTATGTGGAACATTGTTCACAAGATTATGGTTCTTTCAGCGGGTGGTACATTTAAGAAAAAATGGTTCAAAGGTTTTGATGGTGTGTTCACCAAGACTTCTTCTAGGTTTCACAAGCTGGAGCTGCTGGTTTCTAAGTTGGTCAAGGCTTCATGTTTGGCTTCTAGTGATGGTTTTGCTTCTTTGTTGAAGGTGTGGCACAGACTCAACTCCCTTGGTGCATCGGTGGTTAAGTCTCTGTTTCTTTCAGGTTCTAATTTTGATCTTATTTGCTCTGCACTGGCCAAAGCTAGAAAATCATACCGCTCCTTCAAGTTAGCGGAATCTAAGTGCGCTGAGGAATTCTCGATCAAGCAAGCTATTGGTAAGAGAATGGAGAGTTTTGAGCTGAACAAGGGTCACACCATTAGGAGTGTTTTGGAGCATTCTCTTTGCAAGGTGGTCCTGGATCATTTGGTTGTAGAAGATGAGTTGATTTTAGAGCCTGATTTGGTTAAGTCTAAGGTGGACGAAATTATGGAGGGATGGACCAGAAAACATAAGGTGGTGTCTGACTTATCTGAGGATTGGGCCCGTCAATATTGGCCTCTGGATTACGTATTCGATGGTGCTTTCTCTGATGTCATGTGTTTGATTAGTTTTGATGAGTTGTTAGCTGTTGTTAAGAATTTTCCTGATGGAAAAGCGGCTGGTCTTTCTGGTATCTCCAATGAATTATGGAAACATTGTGACAAATCTGTTTTGGATATGCTTTTGGTGCTCTTGAATTTCTGTCTGGTTGGCGAGTCAGTCCCTGGGCCTTGGAGAGAAGCTTGGGTTTCGATGATTCCTAAACCATATAAATGGAGTTCTCACGAACACCCATCCTATAGCTTTAATTGAAACAGCCCGCAAGATTCTCTCCAAGATCCTTTCAGATAGGATCTCTCTGGCTTGCAGCACTTTTGATGTTCTTTGTGGGGACAATTTTTCGGTTTTGAAGGGTACAACGACTCAATCTCCCATTTTTGCTATCGGTTCTGTGGTTGAGGATGCCTTGAAAAAGAACCGTGAACTTTGGCTGGTTTTACAGAACATGCGCAAGACTTATGACTCGGTTGGTTGGGAACATCTTAGGAGGAGTCTAGTCAGGATCAAAATGTGTGACAGGTTTATTAGATTTTTTGGCAGTATTCACAATGGTCACGTCAACAAAGTGATGACCGACTTTGGCTTGACTGATGGGTATTATGTCCACGATGGGCTGAATCAAGGGGAAGTTTTCTCGCCTCTTCTCTGGTGTATTTTTTATGATTCACTTTTGTGTGAGGTCAAGAGACAGGATAGTGTGTATGGCTACAGGTTGAATTCTCATTTCATATCAAGGACTGGCCGGGTGGATTCTCGAGTTGGGCTGTCTTCATTTCTTGCTGCCGGCGCTTTTGTTGATGATACTATCTGGATTGGTAGCAGCCAGGCTGCTACACAATGCATCCTTAATGTTGCTAGTGAGTTTTTTAGATTTAACAATATTTTTATAAACAATGACAAAACGGTGGCCATTCCCATCAATTGCTGGGTGTTGGATCCTCATTTGACTATCAGTAGGGCACCTATTTCCATTGCCAAAAGAGGGGAATCTCATCGCTATTTGGGTATTTTTTTGTCTTCTGAGGGTCTTTCGAAGCCCAGCTTGGCTAAGGCTTAGGCTGATGTACGGTTCTTTGCGAATCTTGTTTTAAGAAAGGCAATTTCGGACAAACAGTGTGCATATTTGGTGTCTGCAGTTCTTTTCCCTATCATCAGCTACAGGACTCAGTTCAGTTTCGTTTCTGTTGGTGTTTGTAGTAAATAGGATGCTCTGGTTTGCAAGGTCTTAAAGTCCAAGTCTGGATTGCCACGTGATTTCTCCAGTGACGCACTTCATCACCCTTCTTTGTACAATTTAAAAACTTTCGAACAGATACAGGCTGAGAGTAAATCGGCCTCCGTTGTTGCTTTTGCAAATTCTACTGGTGTCTTGGGTCACTTGTTTTCTCATAGGTCTCATGACCTCCAGGTTCTCAGCTGGCATTCTCGTCATCCTTTGCTGTTTCCGGTTCATGTTGGTGTTGGTCCCTCGGATAATTTTTTGGCGGGTGTGGTTTGCATTTTTTTTGGGTGTGATTTGTCTTTGGGAGGCCCTCTGGATTGTGCTTTTTGTCATTGGTGTGGTACTCTTATGTCTTTGGTTCTTGGTGAATCCTGTTTTTTCAAGTGCATCTCTTCACTCAGGCATTATGGAATTGCTTTCGTGGAACAGTTTCGTGACCGTAATGGTGATGTTTTCAGTTGGGGTATCTTCAAACGCTGGAAGAGGCTAGACCCTCGTGGCCCAGTCCCTTTCTGGTTTGATCTTTCCGTTCACTTTCTTGGTGGTGTTGTTCCTTTCTCCTTAAGTTCTTCTTTAGTAGATGGTCAAGCTGTGTTTGATATTCATCTTTCTCATAATTTTGGTGTAATTCATGACACTTTGCCGACCATTGATGCTGCCCGCCTTTCTGTGTATACGGATGGGTCTCTTTCTAGTCTGGGCACTGCTGATATGAGAGCAGGTGCTGCCGCTTTTTTTGAGGACATTAACTTGAATTTGGGTGTTGGGGTGTCTGGTTTGGTTTCTTCTACTCTGATGGAACTGCAGACCATAGCTTTGGCCTTTGAGTGTGTTCCTTTTTCTCGTTCAATTGACTTGTTCTCGGATAGCCAGACTGCTTTAAATGCATGTAGGTCAGAGTCTTTGCTGGTTCGTCCAGATTTTAGGAACCACTGTTGGATCAAGCGTCATTACATTGCCACCATTATTTGTCAAAAGAATTTGGATGTGAATTGGGTTAAGGTGAAAGGTCATTCAGGTGTCTCAGGCAACGAGCATGCTGATGAGCTTGCCAAGGGTGCTGCTTGCTCTGCTTGGTGCCTATCTTATTTAGTCAGTGAATGTTTTCTATGTGCTGGTGGCACAGCAGTTTCTGGTAATTTTAGACACTTTGTTTGTGATGTTTTCTGGTTGTTTCACTGAGCTCGTTGGGAGATTGGAGTGAGTTCTCGTGTTATGGATGATAATTTGCGTGCTGATGTCAATTGGTTTATGTCTTCTATGGTGTGGCACCCCGATTCTCACTTGGCATCTGGTTTTACCAGCATGCGCACGGCGGGATGTCGTACTTACTTTATGAAGGCTCTCCATCATCGGCTTCCTGTTGCTGTGTGCAAGTGTTTATATGACAGGAGTTACCCCAGTGTGATTTGTCTGTTTTGTGGTGATGTTGAGACCTCAAATCATGTTTTTTCATGTTCTCAGGATGCCGTTGGCCATGCTCGTTTGTTGGGTGCACATGCTTCAACTTGGGAGGCTCTTTCTGGCCTTTTTCGCTCTTCTTTATGTGTCTTACAGGCCTTAGCTTCTTGTGTTTCTGAGGTTGGAGTTAGTGTTGCTCTGTGTAAGGGTTTTGTTTTCGATAAATGGTTTTGTGAGTCTATCTCGGTCTTTAAAGATTCTAGGGAGGGTGCTAAGAGGATTGTGAGCTTTGTGCGTGAGTTTTGTTTAGCATTTCGGGATGATATTTGGTTGGTCCGGGCCAAACACCGAGCATTTATGGAGAAACATGGTTTGATTCCAAGTAATGGCTCCATTCCTGTTTCGGTTTTTGGTTTGTCTAAGGTGCTTTCGGCTGGTGTGGTCAGATTGCTGGAGGTGGCTGAGGCATTTGGTATTGGTTTTGGGTTTCATAAATTTTGTTCATTTTTTTCAGGTATTGGAAATTCGGTTTCTGTGCATATAAGTGTATAGTGTAGTCCTGACTGGCCCGAGTGGCTGGTTACGTGTAGAAAGCGCATGATTTGCACCTAGTTTAGATCATTTGTATGATGTATAGCACTAGGTCACATTTGGACCTCACTCGTTAAAATATAAAAAAAAAAAAAAAAAATTAAGTATTATTAATATTAGTATTATAAAATTAATAAAAAAACAAAAATAATTAAAGTTTTATTTTTTATAAATAAATTAGTTTTAATATTATTAAAAATACAAAAAAAACAAAATTTTTTAGCATTATAAAAAAATTAACAACTAATTTAAAAAAAAATATCAACTTAATTATTAATTTATAATTTTATAAAATTATTTTTAATATATTGTTTTAATAAAACTTTACAAGATAAAACTTTTTTCTTTTTTTTATTTCAAATTCTCAAAAAGAGTCAACATTTTTGAAAAAAGTTTTTTTGTTTTTATTGTAATATTTTTCACTATTTTTTAAGAAACAAATCTCTTTGTTGTTAAGTTAGCTATTATTATAAGTAGTTTTGTGCCTAAGAAGAAATTAGCAAGAGTTTTAGCATTAGATTTTATAAGTAAAAGTTTTGTTTAGTAACAAAAAGTGCTTTTAAATAAAGTGAAATATTTAAAAGATAAGACAAACATAAAATATAAAGAAATTAAATAAGTAACTGGACAGTTTAATAAAATAAATATTAATAATAAGATGCTAATAATCTTTTATATTAATAATAATACTAAATATAAAATTAGTAGTAAGAATAAAAATTACTTTAACTTAAACATAAATACTTCTAAAACAAAAAAAAATTAATATTAATAAGATAATTAACTCTTTTATTAAAACTTTGGAATACAGCATAGACAATAATAAAGTTTGTTTTCTTTTTACTTTTCAGTATTTTTAGACAAAAAATAAATTGATCTTAAAATTACCAAAACTTAAGTAGAAATATCTGTCAAGAAATTTTTTTGTATTGGACATTAATTTTTTGGCTGTAAAAAAAAAATCAATAATGGTAAAAACTCAGTTTATTAGAAAATATTTTTCATTAATGAATAGTTTTGAAAAAGTTATTACTTTTTCAAAATTTAAAGAAATCATCCAATCAATGTTTACATCAGAAAAAAATATAAAGAAAGCTATATTATTGGTTAAAAATAAAAAAATTATCATAAACAACAATATTAAAAAACAAAAAATTTGTTCAAATTGGACTGCAGTTATTAAGAAGATTCTTATAAATATGCTAAAAATAATAATTGTTATAGCTCTCTTTGAGTTTGATCAAATTGTGTTAATCTATTTATAATTAATTGGGCTATAATAAAAAATTGTAATAAAATTTGCCAAATTAGCTTAAGCAAATTAGTTGATAGCAAAGTATTTATTTTTAATAGAAAAAAATCTAGTATATATGGCAAAAACCATGAAAAAATAAGATATTAAAATATTCAGAGATCAGTTTAAAGTACTGTTGTTTATTTTACTCATAAAAACAACTCCTCATGATTTTGGTGCTTTATTAAAGAAGGCTAATAGAAAAACTTACATTATAAATTAATTATTTAAAACTGGCAATAGAATTTATTGTGTTGTGATTAGTTTTAAATCAGATAAAAAGTTAAAATTTGTTTTTTGTACAAAGCCAATTTTTGGTAATATAAAACTTTTTTGGGTTAGAATAGATTTGGTTTGATGAAAAAATATAGATATTTTGGTTATTTTGCTTTAAAATGTAGTGCTTCTGGTTTTCTCACTTCTCTATCTTTAAGAGTATTTAAAAAGTTTGTTTTAGATAAAAATTATCTTTAACTGGCCAAGTTATATGCCAAAAAAAACGTTTTTATCTTTTATCCTACTGCTTTTGGTAGTAAATTATGAGCTTAAATAGTTTTAGCAGTTTTTGTTTCTAATGATTTATTTATTGGTTCTGGTTTTGGCTTTTATTTTCTTGGTGCTTCAAGTTTTAATGAAAAATTTCTTTCTATCTTACCAAATAACTTTTCTTTAAAGCTTGTTTGGCTTCTTTAGAATGCTTTTTGGAGCTTTTGGTAAATCAAGTATCTAATATTATGCAAAATTAAGCTTTATGAAACTGGTGTCTTTAATACTTGTCTTTTATAATTTTTTCTTAACTAATTCTGTGTTTTTGAATTTAAATTTGGATTTAAATATGATTTTAAAAAATTTGTTAATATTACTTGTTTTTTTTTCCAATTGTAAAGAATAAGGCTTGGATTTTAGTTTGAGTAGTTTAAAAGTTTTGACTGCTAAGATGGATGGCTTGGAATTAAAAATAGTGGTTCTTAAAATATTAATTAACTTGATTTTAACAAGATTAGATTAGTTGTACTCTGGTTTAAGTTTTTTGGTTTTCTTTTTATCTTAATAACTAGCTTAATATGAAAGTTTGTTATATGTAATGTTTAAGATATTAATGTCTCTGCAAAGCAAAAAAACATTGTTTATTGATACATAAGTATGAGTTGTTACCAAAGGTTTTTGGTCTCTTTTTTTGAATGTTCTTACTGTTTGCTTGTTGTTACTTTCACATTTTCTGAAAGCAATTGAACCTCCAATAACTGAATTTATCTTCAAATTATCTTCTATAATTTGAACTGCTGGACTTATGAGTGGAATAGCCAATTTCATGCCAGTTACTTTTATGTAGTTATGTTATAGTAAATATCAACTCTTTCCCAGGAATTGCTTATCTGAAAGCTCACTAAAAATGTGTAGTTACTTTGCTTGTGAAAGTCAACTCTTTTACAGGAATCTTGTCTGTAGACTACTCAAATAATTATGATAAGAAAAGAAAAGAAAAATAAAAAAAATATAAAAGAAATAGAATTCTGTTAAGGAAAACGTTTTCTATTCAAGTCTGAAGTCACTAATAAATTATTGAAATTGGTAGCTAATTAATTTCAAAATGTTAGTTGTGTTGAAAGAATTTCAAGTATAATAATTTAAGAATTTGGTTTTTAAATATTTTAATTTTTATTTGAATGTGTAAAAGATGATTTGTTTTAATTAAGATATCTAAAGTAGGATGCTATAATAAGATACTATGAGAAGATATATTTTCTTGAAGAAAGAAGCTCTTTTTTTATATAACTTGCTATAGTATTAGTCTTTGAACTTGCACTTTTCTCTTTGCTATAATTTGGGTAAACTAAAGATATATTTTGGCAAACTATAAGTTATTTCACTGAACTATTAATTATTTCGGCCAATTTCCATTAATTTCGGCGAATTTTGACTATGTTAAATAGTTCAGGGTATTGTGTAATTTGATCATCTTAATTTCTAGAGTACAAATTAAATTATTGATTGAGTAATAATATTTGATAATTTAATTAAATAATAAGTAATAATCGAAATAAATAATAATATATGCTAATTAATAATAAGAATTATGAGGGTAATTTTATGTTAATTAATAGCTAAATTTTACTGGTAACATAATCTCCTCCTCAAAACTGAGTTCTATTGAAGTCCAAGTACTATCTGTGATATTAAGATAATAGTCCAAGATAATTAAAATGATCTGGCCTGAAAATTGTTAAAATTTCAGTTTTGTGAACTTTTCAATATATTGAATCTTTATTGGATGGAGTATTGGATTTTGTAGGATGTTTTCACAAATATTGAATAAATCATAAAGTCTAAATGTTGCTCTAAGTTTGTAGTGAGTGTTTGTTGATCCAGCTGCTGTCTTGAATTTATTGTGAATTTGTTTTTGTATAGCCTCAGGAGTGATGTTGGTTGCTTCAAATTCCAGTTTTCATTCATAAAGTGTTTTTCCAATATGAAAATATCTATATATAAGAGTATATTAATTGTTCTGTTCATTAAGAAATAGTAGAAGTTTTTGTTGAATTGTGGCATTTGGTAGAATGTCAATAGGGGCAATTAAAAGGTTTTCTCTCAATGCTTGCTTCAAAAGTTCTGGTAACCTATTTTCAAAGTGACCTCTTGTTTTTCTTCTATAGGGGTGATAGTTCTGAAAATTATTTACTACTGGGACTGTGGTTTCTTTCTGAATGTAATTAATTTGACTTCCATTAATTGTTATGGATAAGTCAAAAAATGTTTTCAAGGCTAACATTAATTTTTGGAATATTTGTTGGATATTTCGGAAAATAATCATGATAAAATAACTAACTAACTAAAAAGAATAAAGAAAATTATTTTTGGATGTGAGAGTTTTTATTTGTTTTTGGGTTTGGGTGTTTCTTGTAATTATTTACTATTTTTATTTCCTGTTTTTGTGTGTTATTAAAAAAAAAATTATTGTAAGAATATGTTAAATTAAGTGTTCAAGTTTGGTTGTTGTTCTATTATAATTATTGGTTTTAAATTTCAGAAAATATTTTCAGGATTGATTAAAGAGAAATGTGTACCAATTTGTGAAATTAATGATTTAGGATTATTTCTGAAATAATAGTGTTTCAATTTATCTCCATGTGCAACTTTTGCTAGTACTTTGTTATCAAGTCTTAACTTGTATAATCTATTGTCTAGAATTTCATAAATATAAAATAGTCCATTCCATTTATGTTCAAATTTTCCATTTTATTGTTTTTTAGCCTTAGTTCTGTATAAGAAAACTTTATTTCTAACTTTAAATTCGTTGGTAACTGGTGGCAATTTGTTGTCATGCCTTTCTTTTTGTAGGGCTTGAGAGTGTTCAATATGAAAGGCTACTATGTGTCTTTTTCTTTCCAATGTATTAAAAAGTATATAAGCTCTTCTTTGGAGTGTTTCTTGAAAGTTTTCTTTATTGATTGGTTGCACTGGGTATGTTTCCACTGTGATATTAATTGGTAATGTTGCTGTCCTTTCATAAGTAAAATCAAATGGTATGTGTTTCATAGTATTTTGTTTTAGTGTTCTATATGTTAGTAACACTGATGAAATAAAGATATCCCATTCCTGCTCAAAATCTGTTGAGACTTTGGCTAAAGATTCATACAATGTTCTGTTAAAACGTTTTACAAGTCCATTTGTTTGAGAATGATAAGGTAATAATAGGAGTCTTTTAACATTGAATCATTCACAAATTTCTTGTATTAAGTTGTTCACAAAATGTGTTCTTTGATCTGATAAGAGTTCAATTGGGCATCTATGTCTACAAATAATGTTTTCATAGATGAAATTTGCTACTGATTTTGCATCTGCTCTTTGGATGACTCTAGCTTTAGGTCATTTGGTGAGATAATCTACTGCAACTGCAATATAACAATTTCCTTAAGTTGTGATAGGTAATGGTCCAACTAAATTAATTCCAACTCTGTCAAAAGATTGTTCAACTTTAATTGATTTAAAGGTTCTGTGGGGCAAGTTTCTTCTCTTTTTTGACAACTATCACAAGATTCTATATATTGTCAATTCAAAAGTTCTTTGGATTGTTCCATTTCTTCCCAAGTGTACTGAAGATAGATCTGTGTGCATGTTGTATAGGATTGTTTCTTTTTCATTTTTCTGTACTAATCTGAGTGGTTGGTTTGGGTTTCTATAATTTTTGTAATAGATTTTGTTGTGATATATAAAATATTGTTTGAATTGGTGTTGTAATCGATGTTTTTCACTTGGAGACCAATTTTTTGGCATGGTAAGAATCTCCAAATAGTTTTAAGATTGTTGTAATTTCTGGGATCCATTGTTGTTTTGTTGGTAGTGGTAAGTTGTAGTGAAATTGTTGGTGGTGTTAGTCTTGTCTCATTTTTGAAAGGCTATCAACATTGGTGTGTAGTTTTTCTGGTTTGTGGTGTACAATATATTTGTAGTCTGCTAAGAAATTATTTTATCAAGACTGTTTGGCACTTTGTTTAGTTTTTTTTATTGAGCCATTTGAAGCCAATATTGTCAGTTATAATGTTAAATTCTTTTCCATTTTTCAGGTATTGTTGAAAATGTTATATAGTCCAAATGACTGCAGCAGCTTCTAATTCAGTTGAGCCATATTTGAGTTCTGTTGGCTTGAGTGTTCTACTGGCATAGGCAATGATTTGTTCTTGGCCATTTTCATCTAATTGTGATAAGATGGCACCAAATGCTATGTGTAAGGCATCAGTGGCTAGTTGGAATTATTTGTTGAAGTCTGGGTAAGCAAGAACTGGGACTGTTGTTAATTTTGTTTTTAGAATTTCAAAAGCTTTTTGTGGTTTTTCAGTCCATTGATATGGCACATTTTTGTTGGTAAGATAATTAAGTGATTTGGCAATTTCTGAGAATTTTTTTATGAATTTCTAATAGTATGAAGCTAATCCTATAAATTCTTGTAGCTCTGTGGTATTTCTGGGTGTTTGAAAGTTTTTGACAGCACTGATTGTTTCAGGGTTTGGTTTGACTCCATTTTTGCTAACAATGTGTCCAAAAAAGATCAAACTTGTTTTTTCAAAGTAACATTTTTCAATGTTCAACTTTAATTCTGCTTTTTGTAATCATTGAAAGACTTCTTGCAAATAAATAAGGTGGACTTCAAAGCTTGGTGAGTACACATTAGTGTTATCTAAATAGACAACTACTGATTGCTATAAGAGTCTTTTATAGACAACATCCATGAGTCGTTAAAATATTGCTGGTACATTGTAAAGTTCAAAAGGCATAACATTGAACTCATAGTTTCCTCCTTAAGTGGTAAATGCTGTTTTGAGTTAATCTTTTGGGTTCATTTTAACTTGTCAGTATCCACTTTCCAAGTCTAAAGTTGAAAAGAACTTGGCTTTTCTTAGAGCATCTAGCATGTTATCAATTCTTGGAAGAAGGTAGGCATTTCCAATTGTCATACTGTTTAGTTGACAATAGTCAACACAAAATCTGATTTTTTCATTTTTTTTTTCATAAAAACCACTGGTGAGGCCCAAAGACTTCTTGATGGTTAAATTAATCCATTTTTGAGCATTCTTTGTACTTCTTTTCTGATGAATTGGTGGCTAGCAGATGGAATTCAATATGCTTATTATTGTTTTGGTAGAGCATCTTCTGTATAGATTTGGTGTTGAACAATATTAGTTTTTTCAAGATCATTGTTGTCTTTTGCAAATATATCTGCAAATTCAGCTATTAGCTGTTTTAATTGTCTTTGTTGTTGGGGTTTTAAGAGACCCATGTTGATTTGAGAGAGTTTTTCTTCCAAAAAGTGGTAGTTTTTGGTAGTAGAAATGATGTTTGAATTTGAAAGTAATATATGTTTTATAATTTCAATAAAATTAGAGACAATTTGAGGATTTTCATCTTGGAAAATATTGCTGCATATGATTCCAATTTCTAATTTATTCAATAAGACAATAGGGTAATTATTGGGGTTGTAGAATGTAACTCAAAATTTTTTCATTCTTTTGGGAATATAAACGTTTGGGATTGAGATTTCATGCTTTAAACAGATTTGTTCATTGGACTCAAAGATTTGTTGGGTAGTGGTAGGTTTTGAGCAAATGTAAATTTCTTGATGTTCTCCAAAAGGTGAAATGGTAATTGGTTGGGGAAGTTGAAGAATCTGGTGGAATTCATTCTGTGCATTGAGAGTTATGTTTACTGGCACTGTAAATCATCCAGTTGAACCAAAATCTTGCATTTTTCTTTCACTTTTTCCCAATTGTTCTCTGTTGTTAACTGATTGTAAACCCAAAATGTTGATTAAGAGTAGATAAATTGCTTGGGCAATTTTTTTGGCATGTTCAATCCTGAATAGTTTGTCTATTTTATTCTGCAACATGATGGTAATGTTTTCAGTATATTTTGCATCTATGATTCCTCCTTTAATGTTGATTCCTTTGCTTGCCAATGATAATCTGGATGCAATTTGAATCATTGCTTTAAGTGGAATTTCAAGAGCAATTTTGAAATTGATTTTTGTTAAGGACTTTGGTTGAAGAACCAAAGTATCTTTTCCTGGGTATCTTAGATCATATGCAGCATTAATCTCGTGTGTTTTTTCTGGTCTGATTCCTTGGCCATAGTTGTTGAAATATTTAAGTTATAAGGGTGGTTGATTTTTAAAAAGATAAATGGGGGTGATTGATAGTTCTTCTACCAGTTCAGATACTCCAAATTCGATTTCATTTTTATCATTCTCATTTGGCAGAGGAATGTTAAGAGCATAGTATTCTAAATATCATTGGTTATTACAAAGCATTGTTACTCATAGAAATATAGAAAAAATATTAGCATAATTATTAGCCAATCAGAAGTAAACGTAGTAAATATGAAATTCCAGGATTCTTCTCAGAAATTGCAGGATTCTAAGAATTTCAGGATTCCCCAATAAGGAATTGCAGAATTTCAGAATTCCAGGATTTCTCTCAAAAGAATTGCAGGATTCCAGAAATTTCAGGATTCCTGTCATGAAGAATTAAAGAATTGAGAAATCTCAATTATGTATATATAACAGTAGTATTAAAAGCTGAAAAAAGAGACCTCCAAGTTTAGATTTTCAAAACAACCTTCTAAACATAATAAATAACTATTTAGTATCTCAAACCTAATTCCACTATCAACACTCCATGTTGATAGAAATTGATACTTAATCACATTAAAACAATAGTTCTTGATTACGGCTATTAACGGAATACTAACTTGTAAATAACCTTGGCTTATTTTTTTTTTTCTTTATTTTTATTTTATTTTTTTTTCTTTATTTTATTTTGATTTGATTGTTGTGCACTAATTGGTTAATTAAAAGTGCTGATTACTGATGTCAAGAATTGCCTGATAAAAGACCCCTACAAGTGGGTAGAACACGTACAAAAGATACGGATTACTTACCAAAAAATTGCCGGCCACTAAGCCGAAAAAAAAATTGACAGACTTGCGAGTCTGAGAAGCTACAGATAAAACAACTATTGAATCTCTGTTCATTATACAAAGGACTCATTTGGAAAACCTTTAGATACCAACCACTTAAAGATATTATCAATAACACGAGTAGCTTTTGAGCACCAAGTTACGGGTTTGTTATTTAACCTGAGACCCCAAATAATTACTGGTAACATTTGGTGCTCCCTGTAAGGTATAATTCTACAGAGAACCAGCACCAACAAACATCATCCAAAAGTGGCAGAATCAGAAAATATAGGAGCAAACTATTTAGGATTTGTGAAATCCTTATTTCAACACTATTGTCAACACTTGGGATTAAACCACAATCATATATCTGCTAAATCAGTCTTTAATTTTTACATCAACGAAAAGATTTCTTCTTTGTTAAGAACACTAGTGAATACTGAATCAGCAAGAGAAACTTTCTACAGAGAATTAATTTAAAACACCAACCTACCAACAAATCATAATTTCGCATCCATTATTACTAAAATCAACAAAAAAATTGAACATCACACTCAACAAAGATATCCAATTACATACACTAATAAAAACAAAGGAAAACTACAAACACCAACAGTAACTCCCAGAAAAATACAACTACCTACTTGGAAAAAGACAAGAGTTGAATCACCAACCAATTTATCTTATCACTATATACCCGGAAGTGCCATCAACATTTTATCAACAGGCGCGTTCACATCAAATGTGACATTAACATTTGGACGATTCCCATTCCAAAGTAAACAAAGGAAAGTGGAGTTATTAGAACCATATGGCAAATATTTTAAAGAATTTAAATTGCGATTACCAACACTATCAGGAATTTGATCACTGCCATTTCAACCAGACTTTGGAACCACTACCCTGTGAGAACTATCTGAAGAAGAAGAGGAAGAAGAATCAGAAGATCAAGAATTTACTTACCAGAATCTGATTACTGAAAACCCAGAAGTTAAAACACTGAATCTTCAAACCCAGCAAAATTTAAATTTAGAAAACCCAAAAATCAAAACCCTAAATATTCAACCACCGCCAAATCAGAACAATCAAAACTCCAATCTAATTAATCAACCAGACTTACCACCTGTTATTGTCATTAACCCACCACCAGTTGAACCAATTGGCCAGCCACTACAACAACCACATCAGCAGATCTAACAGCTACTAGTACCACTTCAACAACCATCACAACCCAACTTAGATCCAATGGCATATGCACCAATAGCCAAACTCAAGAAATTTACTGGCAAAGAAGACAATGCTCAAGCCTAGATTAACAACATCGCCAAAGCAATCACTGCTAATAACTGGGATAATGCCAGAACCATGCAAATCATCCTCTATTTTCTCAAAGACATGGCAGACTCTTGGTATTACAGTCTAGTTCAGAAATCTCAAAACTTTAATGCCTTCAAATTAGAATTTTTGAGGTATTTTAGTGACAACAACAGCATCAACCACTTGGCAAGTACTTTCACCACCATCAAACAAGGAGACATAGAAGCAATCACCACTTACTTGAGATGCTTCCATAGAAATCTGCACCAAATTCAGACAATCCAAGCTGACTACTTTACAGTGCCACAGATCTTGAACCAATTCATCTGAGGATTGTGCAGTAGCATCCTCCAGCGAGTATGTCCAATGCATCTAATTGATCTCCCAACCGCCATGATTCATGCCAGAGATTTTGAAGCCGCCGAGTTAGAAGCTAACCATGTCTAAGCTGTGAATTTAGTAATGAATAGATCATCTGACCTGGATTCCAAGCTAAAACAATTCAGTGACAACATCAATCAGAAATTAGAGGGCTACTTAGCTGACAATCATACAATTTATTAGCCACCCCAATGACATAATGATTTAGAAAACATGAATTGTTTTCAGAATCAAGCATGTCCAGGATCATCCACTAATCAGTCATGACAGCCAGAAATGTGTGTCTGTTACAACTGTGGTAAACAAGGGCATATTAGGACAAACTGCCATATTTATAACAACTCACAATCGGAAAATCATTATCGAAACTCCGATCGCCAGTTTCAGACTTCAAATCACCAATCCAATCAAGAGCAATATTAAAATGCTTATCTGCCTATAATGTAGCAACCAATTTATCAGCCAACAATATATCAACTGCCCATTTATCAGCCACAGCCACCAACAATTTATCAACCACAGCCACAAGTCATTTATCAGTTACAGCCTCAAGTAATTTATCAATCCCAACAAGTTCAAACACCACACCAAAACTCAGCTATAATGATGTCAGGAAATCCGAAATTCAGAATCACCCAAAACTGAAAATTAGCGATAGTTGTTCATCAACCAATCTTCAGTTTATCAGGCCAACAATCAGGATCTTGTCAGTGAAATTCGGGTATCGGTTCCACCCAAAACCTGAATTCCCAGAACTATTTAAGTCTCCTGGTTACTTCAGAAGACATCACTTCCAACAATCCAGAACTCGATCAACAACCAACAATACTTACCAACAACATTCTACCAGCAATCATCACCAATGACGAGTCTTTGGCAGCCATCTTTTTATTTGAATTCAAGGAAGTTATGTTAATCCCTTTATTCAGTGAAGCAGCTCTGGAAAAAAAACCCATCACTGCCATGTACACTGATGCAAAAGTTGATGGCCACTCTATCAAGTTAATTCTTAACAGTAGTTCAGCAGGCAGCATCATTACACAACAACTCATGGATCAATTAGGTTACTGAGTTGATCGAACTGCCAGCACTAGAATTATCACTGCTGATGGTACCATGAAAACGCCTATTGGTGAAATTAATGACCTTCCAATTGAAGTTAATGGCATCATTACTCTCATCAAAGTCTTAGTGATGGAAGCAACCCAATACTAAGCACTAGTGGGCAATGATTGGTTGTCTAAAAACAATGCCATTCTCGACTGGACCATACAGGAACTCCAGCTCAGCCAAAATGGCCAACACATGCAAGTACTGGCAACGTGTGGCCATTTCAAACCTAACAACATTACAACATCAGTGCCACTTATCGATCTCGAGAAGAAAAAACTAAAGCCTACTTGGAAGGCATACCAAGTATTGTGAGCTGATGTCGACCACAATGAACTGCTGCTGTTATGAGATGGTTTTCTTGTTATATTTAATTGCTGATATCCTGTTTTAATTGCAATCAGTCTTTCGTGAGTTCCTTAATTCTATTTGTGTGATAATGTCACTGTTATACTGAAGGCTTTCTTTTTAATGTTGTGATGTAAGTTATTCTTCAATTCCTGATTGTTGTGTGTGTTTATGTACTCCTTCTTAGAGGCTGAACTGAAATCTACCCACTGTTTGGGGTCTTTTCTGAGGCTATCCTTGCAATTGTCTGATGTGTTTCTCTAATCTAGAAACACAGAATGTTAATGGTCTTTAGCGCTTTTTTTCTAATTCTTACAATAAAGCTTTTATCAATTAATAACAACATGAATAATCTTGATCAAGAATTATTCTTCTAAGAGATTCAGTTGATGAATGATAGTTTCATTCAATAAATAATACAAGTAAGTTTCTTAATACTTTAGGTTGTAATAATTCAGTTTTAAATATTCTTTTTCATTTCTTTTTGATTTAAAGGTTTCTTGGGATATTTAATTTGAAAGTATGATTTAAAGTGAAGTTTGTTGGATAAAATTGGATCTATTACTTGATAAGTTATGATTTTTATTACTTGATTGTTTTTTTCCCAATATTAAAACTACTGTATATATACATGTTTGTAGTTCTATGAGAAAACATATTGTAATACTTTCTTTTTGATATTTTAACCTGGTGTTTACTACTATCACCAGTTGGTGTTGGCTGCTATTGTGAACTGGTGCTTGCCACTATTGCGAGATGGTGTTTGCTACTATGTTAATCATTACCTTTCTAAGATTATTACTGTGCTATATTATGATTAAATAGTTTGTATTATTTTTATGATTCTTTTTGCTAAATTCTTAAACCATAACACTACCAATACTCACCTGGGATGACAATAACAATGGAAAGAAGGAACAAGGAAAAAAACCTACCTGTAGAACCACTATTGACACTTAGACCAACAACAAAGACCACCATGAGCTACCACCAATACTATCGTAGGACAACAACCCCAAGGGAAAACAAAGAGAGGAACTTACTTAAGAAACAAACAACCTGACTTGGACTGACAATGATGAAAGGAAACCAACACCAAGCTGGAAATGAGAAGAAAGCAACAAAGGGAAAGAAAAAGCAAAAGAAGAAGAGCCACTGCCAACAAACCCATATATCTTCTATCAACACACAATACCACAACAATTCACCTATTGCCAACCCAAACTAGTGTGCGTCAATTGCAGCAAGAAATTGTTGTCAATGGGTGCATGTTGTGGTGATGACGAAGAATATCAAATGGCAACCAAGTTCTATTGTCACACATGCCTCGTTGAATGTTTTGGAAGACCAAAACGAGTGAGAAAATGGGATAATACACCATGTTTAGCCTGTGGAGAAACTCTTTTTGACAAAAGAATATGGAACAACATTCCTGGAAGAGGGGAAACATGCAATATTTCCTGCCAATACACAATCTTCATCAGTGACTGGGTCAAGAAAGAGACACCAATAGAAGCCGCCTGGAGAAGAGCTGTATAGCAATTGGATAGTTGTCCACACGACAACAATAAATTATAGCAAATGGCAATTGCCAAAATTGAAGACACGTCACTAGAAGAAATTAGGACAATTAAAAACAACCCACCAGAATCCATCAAACTTGACTGGAACACAGAGCCAGTCATAAATTTTCTGGAACCAGAAGAGTTCCATGAACACTACCAAAACTTGGCACCCACTAGAAAGGAGCAAAAACAATGGCTAGCACAGTTGAATACAAGACTGTGTCACCATTGTTTAATTCCCAGTGACTTTGAATATTGTAATGATTGTGATCTTATTTACAATCCACCATCATGCATGATCTACACAATCCCCAAAGAGGAAGAACCAATCAGCAGCTGCACATCAGAGTCAAAATTACCATTCGATCCCAATTCAAACTCCGACAATGATGATGATGAGAATAATGGTTCCAGCTTCATTCAAAATGGCAATGACAATGACAACAATATTAACTCAGATTCAAACTCCGACTCAAATTATGAACAATATATCATGCTTCCTGACCTCACCAAGGAACAAGAACTGAAATGGTTCAGTAATAATAATGAAGGTATTATGCCAAAATGCATGCATAATATTAATGCCAGATTTGACTTGAGATATTCAGGAAAAGATGTCATCAAATTGGAACCACATTTGTGCACCTGCATTGATCTGAAAATAATGCTGGAAATCCCAGCAACAACAATGATTCAACTAGCATCTTGGAGTAGTTTAGCAAAAAAAGGGATAAACATCAGAGAAGGAATAATTGACGCAGGATACATAGAAAATATTATTGCTATGTTACAAATGACTCAGAAAAGGCCTATGTTATAGAGCCAAATAAAAGAATAACACAAGCAATATTCCTGCCTCTGGTGAAAATAGCTCAGTTAGTGTCAATAAAAAATAAGAAAGAATTAGGGATAACAGCTAGAGGGATACAGGGATTTAGATCAATAAATAGAATAGATGTACCAGTTAATATGGTGAAAGAAAAAATTGTTGACCAAAGAGAAATTATCTCAACTGGCCAAGCAATTTCCATTTCACCATATAACTAGTACATGGTAGTCATAGAAAGAAAGGTGAGGGATCAAGCACAAATTTTTGAAGTAGAAGCAAGCCTTTATGAATCAGAAGAAATTGGACTTATTAATCTACACATACCAGCCAAGAGCCATAATCATATCAAAATTTTCATTTACAACAACACTAAAAATGTTGTAGAGATACCAGAAGGAACCACTCTTGAATATTTAACCATGAAAATTGAAGATCAAACACCAAGCAGCATTTCAGATTTTCCACAGCTTTGTGGATATGTAGACATTACATTACAAACAATCTACAGATAAAACAAATGTTATCTGCTACAACCAGAACAATTAGAACAGATAAACATGGGAAACTTAAACCCACTTCAATGTATGCAGCTCAAAATGTTGCTTGCCAATTTCAATAACATCTTTGCCAGTGAAAATGAATTTGGCAGAACTAAGATCATCCAACACCAGATTAAGACTGGAGATGCAATGCCAATTAAACAACAAGCATATAGAATACCACCAGCCAGCCATGAGATCATCCATCAAGAAATCAATTGAATGCTTGACAACAGGTTAATTCAGCCATCAATGAGCCCATGGTCGTCACCAGTAGTACTCATCCAGAAAAAAAATGGAAAGATTTGCTTTTGTGTGGATTATAGAAAGCTCAATGAAATTACTCATGGAAACAGCTACCCAACTCCACAAATTCAGAAATTATTTAATGCTTTTGGTGGAAACAAATAATTCTCAACATTAGACTTGAACAGTGGTTACTGGCAAGTAGCTATGGATCCAGCAGACAAAGAAAAGATGGCTTTCACAACAAGAGAAAGGAATTTTGAGTTTGAAGTCATGTCATTTGGTTTGATGAATGCTCCAGCCATATTCCAATGGCTAATGAAAATAGTATACACCAACTTATTATGGAAATCAGTAGTAGTCTATCTGAATGACACCAACATGTTCTCAAAAACATTTGATGATCATCTTCATTATCTCCAACAAGTATTCGAAAGACTATGATGAGCAAAATTGAAGTTAAATGCAACCAAATGTTTTTTTGGCAAAACAGAACTAAAATTCTTGGGACATATAGTCAGCAAAGATGGCATCAAGATGGATCTGAATAAGATAGAGATAGTAAAGAAATTCTCAGTACCAACCAACATGACTGAGTTAAAATCATTCTTAGGATTTGCAGGCTACTATTGCTGCTTTATCAAAGATTTTTCCAAGATATCTCAGCCACTTAATCATCTCCAAACCAAGAATACAAAATATGAATTGACTAAAACCCAGCAAGAAGCTTTTGACATCTTAAGAAGAAAGCTTATTCAAGCTCTAGTATTGATTTATCCAGATCATAGCAAACCATTCATCATCACCACCAATGCATCAGGCCAAGCATTGGGAGCAGTACTATCTCAGAGAGGACCAGATAGAAGAGAACATCCAGTAGCTTATGCCAGTAGAGGCTTAACATCAGCTGAAAAGAACTATGGAACTCTGGAACTAGAACACTTAGCAATATATTGGGCAGTTATAAAATGGAAAGAATACTTGAGCCAAAAGTTTGAGATGTACACAGATCACAAAAAATTGACATCACTCCAAAAACAAGAATTTGGAGACAGAAGACAGTCAAGATGAAAAATGGCACTTTCGCCATATACTTATACTATACATTATAAAAAAGGAAAAAACAATGGAAATGCTGATGGTCTGTCACGAATAAGACAAATCTAAGAACATTTCAACCTAAAAATATAACAAAACCAAAACAATACTCACAAAAATATAACAAAAGATGAACATACAAAAATATTAACAACTTCAATATTATATAGATACTCAACAGTTCAAGAAAAATTATCTCAACTGGAACAAAAGAGGATTAAACAACAATCCAAATATTTTATCACTTACCGAAATATACTTTATTGGAAAAATAGAAAAGATTCAGATCAACCAACCAGAGTAATTACAGAACCAGAAAAAGAGACAATACTGTTTAACATGCACTCAGATCTAACTGCAGGACATTTTCATAAAGAAGCAATCATAAAAAAAACCAGAAAGAGATACTATTGGCCATCAATGTATCCAGACATCATCCAATATGTTAAAAATTGTGATGCTTGTCAGAGAAAAGGAGGAACAAAACCCAATGAACTATTAAGACCAATCAAAGTAGGACAACTATTTGATCGTATTAGAATTGACTTGGTCAGACCATTAACAATTACTAGTGGAGGCAACAGATATATTGCAGTAGCCATAGACTATCTCACTAAATGGCCAGAAGCAAAAGCAATTCAAAGAGCAGATGCAGAATCTGTTGCCGAATTTGTTTATTAAGATTTGATCTGTTGACATGAATGTCCAAAAGAACTATTATCAGACCAAGAAACCCACTTTGTGAATAAAACATTAGCAGAATTAAGCCAGAGATTCGGAATTAAGAGGCCACTATTATCACCATATCATCCACAAACAAATGGTCTAATTGAAAGATTTAATAGAACATTGTATGAAGCAATTGCCAAACTCAGCCAAGAAAACTAGGATGAATGGGATTTGTTTATACCATCAGTACTATTTGCTTATTGGACAATGAAGCAAGATACTACACAAGCAACACTATTTGAATTAGTATATGGTAGAACAGCAACAATACCAGTTGAGATAGAGGTTAACACATATCCAATTGAACCAATAACAGAAGAGAATTTTCAAGAAACATTGTTAAGAAGAACATATGACTTAATGAAAACATTGGAAAACAAACAAAAAAGAGCAGCTGATAATATTCAGAAGTCACAAGAAAAACAAAAAGAAAGACATGATAGTCAACTAACAGACAAACCAGTTGAATTCAAGATTAGAAACAAAGTACTCTTATATTGTACCAAAGTGGAAAAACAATAGAGTGGAAAATTTGACCCCAAATAAGATGGACCATTTCACATAGAAAAAATTTTAGGAAATAGAGCTTACAAATTAAGACTGGACAACAAAATTTTAACCAAAGCAGTACATGAAGATTGACTAAAATCATATCACAACACCACATTACCCTCCACCAGTAATATTCCACAATTAGGAGTACAGAGAATACTAGTCCAACCAGAGGAGATTCCACAAGATCTGGAACCAATCATTATTATTGACAACAAAACGAGAAATCAATCCATCAAAAGAATATAAAGACATGGTAGACATGACAGGAAATATCAGAAAAATGGAAATTACAGACAACATTCACTCACTAGCACAACAACTTTTTCATTGATTCAACACCAAGAAATGGAGATTACAATCAATCAACAAACCATTCAATATCAAGATATTAGAAAAACATTGTAACACAAAAAACAGAAGAAACCAGAAAATACTGTCAACAAAATCATTACAAAAATAAAATTGGCAATAAAAGAATTGACAAAAGAGTCAATATATCAAGAGTTGACTAAGGAAACTTGGAATTGGTGGATACAACAATTTCCAAGAAACTATTGTTATTTTTACTTAGAACAACACATGAATATACAGAACTTATATACGGATAAAACAAAGCAGTTATTTAACACAACAATACTACAACAATTAAAACATTTTGTGGGGAAAAACAACTTATCCACACAAGCTTGAGCTATATACTGAATACACTCAGTATTTCAAAATCGACCAGAAATCTTACTCAACAAAACAATGGATACAGTTACCAGTAATCAATTGGGAAAGATCACCAATGCTCAATTTGAGGAATTACAAACTCAAATAATACAAGTAATTCTCAAAAATGAAATTCAGAAAATACTTCAAGAGGGTGAATTAAATGAGTTGGATTTCGACAGAGCTCAATATTAAAAGGAAAAAATAATGTTATTTATAGAAATATAGAAAAAATATTAGCATGATTATTAACCAATCAGAAGTAGATGTAGTAAATATGGAATTCCAGGATTTTTTTCAAGAATTGCAGAATTTTAGGAATTTCAGGATTCTCCGATGAGGAATCACAGGATTCCAAAATTCCAGGATTCCTCTCAAAGAAATTGCAGAATTCCAAAAATTCCAGAATTTCTGTTGTGAAGAATCAAGAAATTGAAGAATTTCAATTATGTATATATAGCAGTAATATTAAAAGCTAAAAAGGGAGACCTTCAAGTTTAGATTTTCAAAACAATTTTCCAAACATAATAAATAACTATTTGGTACCTCAAACCTAATTCCACTATCAACACTCCATATTGATAGAAATTGATACTTAACTATACTGGAACAATAGCTCTTGATTATGGCTATTGATAGAATACTAACTTGCAAATTGTCTTGACTTATTTCTTTTCTTTCTTTATTTTTATTTTATTTTATTTTATTTTATTTTATTTATTTTATTTGATTTGATTGTTGTGTACTAATTGGTTAATTAAAAGTGCTGATTACTGACGTCAAAGATTGCCTGATAAAAGACCTCTGCAAGTGGGTAGAACATATACAGAAGATACAGATTACTTACCAGAGGATTGCCAGCCACCAAGCCGAGAAAAGAATTGACAGACTTGCAAGTCTGAGAAGCTATGGATAAAACAATTATTGAATTTCTGTCTATTATACAAAGAACTCATTTGGAAAAACCTTCAGATACCAATCATTTAAAGATATTATCAATAATGCGAGTAGCTTTTGAGCACCAAGTTATAGGTTTGTTATTTAATCTAAGACTCTAAATAATTACCAGTAACAGCATAACACATTTTTCACATAATTGAATATTTATTTGCTCTAATCATTGAATTTGAGCTTCTTTGGTTGGATATGTATAATTTGCAATTTGGTTGTAGGTTTCTACTTTATCTTCATAATCAAATCTAGCTAATTTCATAGTATACTCAATGTATTCAGCTTCTTTCATTTGGTAGACATCTTCTTGGGTGGCTCTATTGATTAATATTATTGTTAAGTCAAAAATCATTTCAGCATCATAAGAATAGTAATACAATTTGTTGAAAGCACTGTTGTATGCTGCATTGAATAGGATTCTTCTTTTCACTTTTTCTGAAATTGATAGAGCATATTGGCAAGTTTGATTACATACTCCTTTCCTTATTACAACATCAATCCAGTTGTATTCTTCAGATAGCATATTTCCACATATAAGGCAAGGTGTATTGTCCTATTTTCCACTTCTTTTTGGGAATTCAAATCGTTCTCTATGGCATGCTTTGCAGAAGTAACAGGTGCGAGTTTTATATTCCTCTTTTGGAGAAATACAGGCTCCCATAGATGAAAGTTTTTTGTTGCAATCTTTATATTTGAGTGGGATGTAAGATGGTTGTTTCTGTGGTTCTGGTGTGGAATATCTAACTACATTCTATCCTCTGGTTTCTTTAAAGATTTCTTGTTCTGTTTTTTCAGTTCAATTGGATGGTGATCTAAGAGCCATAAAGATTTCAATAACTGGTAGTTCTTTTTCCTCTTTAAATTCAAATACTGGAACTTTTTTATATTTTTTATTAAAAGTACCACAAATAGCAGGTACTTTGGTGTATTGTCCTTGGTATGAAATCTTCAATTCCTGGGTTTCCCAATTTAAATTTGCATTGGCCTTGAAAAGCCAATCATTTCCAACAATAACTTGGTATTAGAGTGCATCCATAACTAAAACTTTGACTGGAATAGTAATTTCATTAATGGTAAATAGGAAGTTGTCAATTTCTTTTACTGGTGTCTTTTTTATACTATCTGTTATAGCAATTACTGTTTGGGCTGGTCTGTTAATATTTTGATTGAGTTGTTGTATTAATTAGTAGGTAATAATACTTCCAGTGGATCTATTGTCTAGAATTAATCAGATAGACTTTTTTTCTACTGTAGCTTTAGTATACATGGCAGTAATAACTTTTTGCTCATTAACTGCTACATTGCTAAGCAAGAATGGTGATTTATTTGCTTTAAATTCGAATGGGAATATATCTGAAAAGTTGGCATTTTGTGTAATTTGGGCTGGTAGAATAGTATTATTGGAAGGGTTTGATCTTGGTGCTGTAACTTTACTTTCAGAAAGTGCAGTTTGTTGAAAATCTGATCCTTTAGGCATTGTAAGATAACTGAATTGAGTGTAATAATGATTGGGTCTTTGCTGACCAGAATTTCAGAGAACCAACTGGTTATTTGGGTTGATTTTGTTATTCTGAAATTAATTTTGAGATGTAAATTGGTTATGTTGAACCAATCTTTGGGCTGGTACTTGGTATTGTTGTGTAGGTAGCTGTTGATACTGTTGGATTGGTAAAGATTGTTGATATTGCTGCTGTAGGGCAGACTAATAATAGTTGTTCTACTGTATTACAGATGATTATTTGGGGTCTCAAATCAAATAACAAACCCGTAACTTGGTGCTCAATTGATATAATGTTGTTTTATCTGAAGATTTTGTTGTGGAGTTCTTTGTATAATGAACAGAGATTCAATAATGATGTAGTTGGTTGGTGAGTTGTGTTTCCAATTTCTGTCTTTAGCTTGGTGGCCAGTTTATTCTGGCAGTTGTGCCCTTCTGATAAGCTATCTGTTAATATATATATAATTTTATCCTTATTTCTGGGTCTTTTACCAGGCTATCCATAACATTAATTACTCAGTGCTTTAATTCTTAATCAGTTAGTATTCAACAATAAAAATCAAAAAAAGAAAGAAATAAAAGAAAATAAAGAAATAAGCCAAGGTGATATACAAGTTAGTATCTCATTAATAGCTATGATCAAGAGCTATTGTTTTAGTGTGGTTAAGTATCAATTACTATCAACATGAAGTGTTGATAGTAAAGAGTGAATTTGGATGATGAATAATTTATTTATTTAATATTTGTAGATAAAAGATTTCTAACTAAAGGATTCTGTTCTTTTTACTTTTAACATTACCACTATATATACATAATTGATGTTCTATGAGATTGTTCACATTTCTAAGCGATGTGCTTTAATTTCTTGAGCAATGCTCACATTGCTGAACAATATGCCCTAATTTTCTAACATTGTTCCACATTGCTGAGCAATGTGCCATGCTTTCTAATATTGCTTTACATTACTGAGCAATGTGCCATGATTTCTAACATTGCTCCATATTGCTGAGCAATGTGCTCATGTGCTAAATACTATTTTTTTATTGGTCTGCTATTTTTTATATCTGTTTTCTTTTTATAAATAACATTATTTCTTTCTTTTAATATTGAACTCTGTCAAAATCTTTATTTTGAATTAATTCTAATACTTCTTTTTCAAGTATTGTTTGTTTGACTCTGTTCTTCATGTCTTTTACTTGTGTATTGTTCATTCTCCCCTATTGGTTAATAGTTATGGTTTCCATGCCAGAGTGTAACAGTATTTCTGGATAGTTCTGAAATATGTTGTGTAGTTGGTATATTGTTTTAACATATAGTATTGAATTTGGTTTCTTTCTGATAAATTCTTCAATTTGTTGTATTATGTTTTGGTTAAATATTCTCTTGGATTTGTCGATATACAACTCCTGAATATTCAACTTTCAACCTAACTGGTAGTAACAGTATGATATAAGAAGTTGCTCTGTCCATTGCTTCCAATTCTCTTTTGTAAGTTCTTCTGTTGATGCCATAATAAGTATTTTTCCAAAAGTGTTTTTTACTTTTTCTATTATGTTATCTGACCAGTTTTTATCATTCTTTGATAGTCGCTAATATGGTGTATTTTTTGTCTTTCTTTGGGTGTTTTGATAGCAAATTATTTGGTTGTTAATAACAATTTCCATGTCTAACTGTTGTTCACTTAAGGCCTGGAACAATTGTTGAGCTATAGTGTGGATATAATCTGGTATTTCTATTTTTCTTGGTTGCTTTTGTTGCATATACTATGTCTTTATATATTCTTTTGGTTGTTTAATTTGTTGTGTTTGGTTTAATAACTATGATTGGTTCCAGATCTTGTGAAATCTCATCTGGTTGAACTAGTATTCTTTGTACTCCCAGTTGTGGAATGTTATTGGTAAATGATAATGTTATTTGGTAATATGGTTTCAGTTGATCACTATGTGCTGCTTTGGCTAAGATTTTGTTGTTTTATCTTAATTTATAAGCTCTATTTCCTATAATTTCTTCTATGTGAAATGATCTGTCCCATTTGAGGTCAAATTTTCTACTTTATTGTTTTTTTGCTTTGGTATAATGTAATAGTACTTTGTCTCTAATCTAGAATTCAACTGGTTTATTTGGTAGTTGGTTTTTGTGTCATTTTTTTTGCTTTTTTTGTGACTTTTGAATGTTGTCAGCTGTTTTTCATCATCTGTTTTCTAGTATTTCTATTAAGTCATATGTTCATTTCAACAATGTTTCTTGGAAATTAGCTTCTGTTATTGGTTCAGTTGGATATGTGTTGACCTTTATCTTAACTGGTAATGTTGCTGTTCTATCATATACCAATTCAAATAGTGTTGTTTGTGTAGTATCTTGTCTTATTGTCCGATAAGCAAATAATACTGATAATATAAACAAATCCCATTTATCTTGGTTTTCTTGACTAATTTTGGCAATTGCTTCACACAATGTTCTATTGAATCTTTCAATTAGTCCATTGGTTTGTGAATGATATAGTAATGATAATGGTCTTTTTATTCCAAATCTCTGACTTAATTCTGTTAATGTTCTATTCACAAAATGAGTTCCTTGATCTAATAGTAGTTCTTTGAACATTTGTGTTGACATATCAAATCTTAATGGATGAATTCAACAATGAATTTTGCATCTGTTTTTTGAATGGCTTTTGCTTCTGGCCATTTTGTGAGATAGTTTATAGCTACTACAATATATCTGTTGCCTCTATTGGTAATTGTTAATGGTCTGACTAAGTTAATTCCAATGTAATCAAATGGTTGTCTTACTTTGATTGGTCTTAATGGTTCACTGGGTTTTGTTTCACCTCTTCTTTGACAAGCATTACAACTTTGAACATATTGAATAATGTCTGGATACATTGACAGCCAATAGTATTTTTTTTTGGTTCTTTCTATGGTTGCTTTTTTATAAAAATGTCTTGCTGTTGGATCTAAATGCATGTTAAACAATATTGTTTCTTTTTTTGATTTTGTAATTACTCTAGTTGGTTGGTCTGGATTTCTTCTGTTTTTCTGGTAAAGTATATTTTGATGATTGATGAAATATTTTAATTGCTGTTTTATATTGTTTTGTTCTTTTTGAGATAATTTTTTCTTGAACAATTGAGTATTTATATAATGCTGGAGTTGTTAGTATTTTTGTGTATTCATCTTTTGTTATATTTTTGGGTTGAAATGTTTTTAGATTTGTCTCATTTGTGACAATCTGTTGGCATTTCCATTGTCTTTTCTCTTTTTATGTACTATATAATTAAATGGTGAAAGTTCTATTTTTCATCTGGCATGATGATCATTTGTAAATTCTTGTTTCTGGATTGAAGTCAATCCTTTGTGATCAGTGTACACTTTAAACTTTTGGTTCAAGTATTCTTTCCATTTGATGACAGCCCAATAGATAACTAAGTGTTTTAGTGCTGGAGTTCTATAGTTCTTCTCAGCTGGACTTAAGCTTTTACTGGTGTAAGCTATTGAATATTCTCTTCCATCTGGTCTTTTCTGTAATAGTACTGCTCCCAATACTTGACCTGATGCATCAGTAGTAATAATGAATGGTTTGTTGTGATTTGGATACATCAATACTGAAGCTTGAATAAGCTTTCTTTTTAATGTGTCAAATACTTTTTGTTGAGCTTCAGTCCATTTATACTTCACATTTTTGGTTTGTAGATAGTGAAGTGGCTGAGCTAGTTTAGAAAAATCCTTGATAAAGCAGCAATAGTAGCCTGCAAATCCCAAAAATGTCTTTAGTTTTGGCAAGTTGGCTGGTACTAGAAAGTTCTTAACTATTTTGATCTTGTCTGGATCTGTTTTGATTCCATTTTTGCTCACTACATGTCCCAAAAACTTGAGTTCAGTTTTTTCAAAGAAACATTTGGTTGTATTTAGTTTCAATCAAGCTCTTCTTAATCTTTCGAATACTTGTTGAAGATGATGCAGATGATCATCAAATGTTTTTGAGAACACATTGGTGTTATCTAAGTATATGACTACTAATTTCTATAGTAGTCTGGTATAAACAATTTTCATAAGCCATTGGAATATGGCTGAAGTATTTATCAAGCCAAATGGCATGACTTCAAACTCAAAATTTCTTTCTCTTGTGGTAAATGCTGTTTTTTCTTTGTTGGCTGGATCCATGGGTACTTGCCAGTATCTACTATCTAGATCTAATGTTAAGAACCATTTATTTCCACCAAAAGTGTTAAATAATTCCTGGATCTTTGGAGTTGGGTAGTTATCACTTTTAGTTACTCTATTTAGTTTTTGGTAATCTACACAAAAATAGATTTTTCTATTCTTCTTATGGACTAGTACTACTGGTGACAACCATGGACTCATTGATGGCTGAATTAGCCCATTGTTAAGCATCCAGTTGATTTCTTGACAAATGATCTCATGGCTAGCTGGTGGTATTCTGTATGCTCTTTGTTTAATTGACATTACATCTTCAGTCTTGATTTAATGCTGGGTAATGTTGGTTCGGCCAAATTCATTTTTGCTAGCAAAGATGTCATTGAAATTGTTGAGTAATATTTTGAGTTGCATCTGTTGAAGTGGATCTAGATTCCCCATGTTTATCTGTTTCAATTGTTTTGGTTGGAGCAGATAACATTCACTTCTTTCATAGATGGTTTGTAATGTAATATTCACATATCTGCAAAGCTATGGAAAATCTGGAATGTGGTTTGGTGGTTGATCCTCAACTTTGGTGGTTAAATATCCAATGATGGTTCTCTTTGGTATTTTGATGACCTTTCCAGTTGTATTATAGATGGAAATTTTGATGTTTTTGGGGCTTTTGGCTGATATGTAGAGATTGGTAAGTTCAATCTTCCCTGATTCACAAATGGTGGCTTCTGCTTCAAACAATTAAGCTTGATTCTTTACTTCCCTTTTTATGGCTAACATATACTGGTCATATGGCAGAATAGAAATTGTTTAATGAGTTGAGATAATTTCTTCTTTGTCAACAATTTTTTCCTCTGTCATATTAATTGGTATATCTATTTTACTCGTTGATCTGAATTCCTGTATCCTTTTAGCAATAATCTCTAATTTTTCCCTGTTTTCTACTGACACTAGTTAAGCTATTTTCACCAGAGGTAGAAATATTGCCTGTGCTATCTTTTTATTTGGATCTATGGTATATGCTTTTTCTGAATCATTTTGTAGCATAACAATAATATTTCCTATGTATTCTGTATCAATTATTTCTCCTCTAATGTTGATTCTCTTTTTTGCTAGACTACTCCTAAATGTTAACTGAACCATTGTTGTTACTGGAATTTTCAGTGCTATTTTCAGATCAATGCAAGTGTGCAAATGTGGTTCTAATTTGATGGCTTCTTTTCCTGGATATCTTAGATCAAACTCTGCATCAGTATCATGTGCATGTTCTGGCATGATACCTTTATTATAATTACTATACCATTTAAGTTTCTGCTCCTTAGAGAGATCAGAAAGCACCATGTATATTTTGGGATTTGAATCAGAGTTTGAATAGTTAATATTTTTATTGCCATATTGCATGGAGCTGAAACCAGTGTTTTTGTTGTTATTGTTGTCAGAGTTTGAATTGGAATTGAAAACTGATTCCAATTCTGATGTGCAGCTGCTGATTGGTTTGTTTTCTTTTGGAATTGTGTAGATCATGCATGGTGGTGGATTGTAAATGAGGTTACACTCATTACAGTATTGAAAGTTACAGGGAATTAAACAATAGTTATATAGTCTTGTATTTATTTCTTCTAAGCATTTGCTTCTGCTCTTCTCTCATAGGTGCTAGCTCTTGGTAATGTTTGTAGAATTGTTCTGGATCTAGGAGATTTATGACTGGTTCTGGGTTCCAGTTGAGTTCTATAGGTTTAGGTGGGTTATTTTTAATTGTTTTTATCTCTTCTGGTGTCGCTTCTTTGATTTTGGCAAGTGTCATTTGCCAGATTTTATCATCATCATGTGGACATCCATCCAGACATTTAATGGTTTGTCTCCAGACAATGTTTATGGGCATTTTTTTTTTCACTCAGTCATTTATGAAAATCATGTATTAACACAATTCATCGCATGTTCCTCCTTGCCCAGAAATGTTGTTCCATATTTCTTCATTCAGAAGAGTTTCTCCACAAGCCAAGCATGGTTTATTGTCACATTTTCCAACTCATTTTGGGCTTTCAAAGCATTCAATGATACATGGGCAGCAGTAGGATTTTGTTGTCAAAGTGTACTCCTCATCATCACCACAACAAGTGTCTATTGATGACAATTTCTTGCCGCAATTGATGCATACCAGTTTTGGGTGGCAATAAGTGGATTGGTGGAGTATAGTATAAGAAGTATAAGTGGAATTGCTGTCAGTTGTTGGTTTTTCTTCCTTCCTCTTTCTTTCTTTCTTTTTGTCTTCTTTCTATTTCCAATTTATTTGTTCTTCCTAGTTGTTGTCAGTTTCCTAGGCTTGATTGGCTTTCCAGGTAAGTTCTTTGCTCTGCTTTTTTTTGTTGTTGTCATCTCACAAAGGTACTGGCAGCAGCTTATTGTGTTTGGTGTCAGCCCAAGAAACTTGATAGGCTTCCCAGGTAGGTTTTTTCTCCTCTTCCTCGAATTTAATAAGTGGTGTTGTCGAATTGATGGTCTTAAAATGGCCACACATGGCTGGTACGCATGTGTGTCAGCCGTTTTGGCTAATTTGAAGCTGCTGTGTATTCCAATCAAGCAACGCATTGGTTTTGGATAGTCAATTATTACCAACGAGTGCTTGGTATTAAGTGGCTTCCATAACCAGTACTTTGATTAGAATCATGATACTGTTGATTTCAATGGAGAAGTCATCAATCTCACCAATGGGAGTTTTTGTTGCTCCATCAGCAGTTATAATTCAAGCGCTGGTGGCACAATCAACTCAACAACCTAATTGGTCCATAAGTTGTTTTGTAATTATGCTGCCAGCTAATTCACTGTCTAGGATCAGTTTGATGAAATGGCCATCAACTTTGGCATCAGTATACATGGCCATAATAAGTTTTTTTTCCAGAGTGGCTCACTAAATAGTGGCGTGGTCAATGGTTTTTTGAGTTCAAATGGGAAGATGGCATCCAGTGATTTGTTCTTGGTAATGGTAGCTAATGGAATATTGCTGGTAAGTGTTGATTGTTGGTTGGTCTCTGGATTATTGCGTTGGGTGTCTTTTGGAGTAATTAGGAGACTTAAATAGTTCTGGGAATTCAGGTTTTGGGTGTACTCAGTGTTCGAATTACATTGTCGAGATCCTGCTGGTTGTGTGGAAGAACTGGGGATTGGTTGGTAAACTACCATTGATGATTTCCAGTTTTGTTGGATCAATCTCGGCCTTTGGGTTCCATTTTGAGATAAGTTCTGTGGTAGTGTTTGAATTTGTTGGGACTGATAGATTACCTGAGGCTGTGACTGATAAATGGGTTGTGACCGTGGCTGATAAATTGTCAGTGTTGTTAGTTGATAGATTGGTGCTTGATATACTGGTGGTTGATAAAGTGGCTGCTGCGTTATAGATATGTAATTCTGATAGTATGGCTCTGAGTTGGTAGATTATTCGGAATTCAAAACTGGCAATCGGAGTTTCGATATTGATTTTCCAATTGTTGGTTATTTAAGCAATAGTGGCAATCAATTTGTAGATGTCCTTGTTTACCACAATAGTGGCAAACACATGTTTTCTGTTGTCACTGTTAATTGGTCGACAATGATGGATGTAACTGATTCTGAAAACAATTCGCATTTCCAGAATTATTGCATTTTTGTAGTAGTTAATAGATTGCACAATTGTCAGCTAAGTATCCTTCTAATTTCTGATTGATGAAATCACTAAATTGTTTCAATTTGGAATTCAATTCAGATGATCCATTCATTATTAGATTAACAGCTTGAACATGATTAGCTTCGAGTTTAGCGGCTTCAAAATCTCTGGCATTTGTAATGGCTGCTTGCAGATTGACAGAATGCATTGGATGTACATGTTGCAGGATACTACTGTATAATCCGCAAATAAACTGATTTAGGATTTGGGCCACTGTGAAATAATTGGCATCAATAGCTTGAATCTGGTGCAGATTCCTGTAGCAGTATTCTAAGTAAGTAGTGACTGCTTTATTTTCTTCTTGTTTGATGGTAGTAAATGTGTTTGCTAGTCTGTTAATGCTGTTATTGTTGCTGAAGTATTTTAAGAACTTAATTTTGAATGCATTAAAATCTTGGAGTTTGTTAACCAGGCTTTGGTACTATGAATTGGCAGTATTCTGGAGAAAATATGGGATGGCTTGTATGGCTCTGGCATCATTCTATTCATTAGCTGCTATGGCTTTTTTTATGTCATTAAGTCATACTTGGATGTCATCTTCTTTACCAGTGAATTTCTCGAGTTTTGCTATTGGAGCGTAGGCCATTGGATTTAAGTTTAGTTGGAATTGTTGTTATGGTGGCTGTTGTTGCTGTTCGTCGATTGGTGGAGCTGGGGGTGGATTGATTATAATTACTGGAGGTAAGTGTTGTTGATTATTAATATTGGGGTTTCAATTGTTCTGATCGTGCTGCATTTGAAAATTTGGAGTTTCAATTTCCAAATTTTCTAAATTTAGATTTTGCTGAGTCTAAAAGTTCAGGGTTTTAATGTCTGAGTTTTCTGGGATCGGGTTCTGATAAGTAAATTCTTAATCCTCAAATTTTTTTTCTTCTTTTTCTTCTTCTGATTCTGTAATCTCCTAGGGACTTGTGTTTCCAAAATCTGGTTGGGGTAGTGGTGGTCGGAATCTTGATGGTGTTGGTAATCATGATTTAAATTCTTCAAAGTAATCACCATATGGTTCAATAACTCTGCTTTTCTTTGTTTACTTTGAAATGGGAAGTATCCAAAAATTGATGTTGCATTTGATGTAGATGCATCTGTTGATGAGATGTTGATGGCACTTCCAGGCATATAATGATATAATAGATTGGTAGGTAATTCAACTTGGGTTTTTTTCCAATTGGATGGTTGTATTTGTTTTGGTGTTACTGTTGGAGTTTGCAATCTTCCTTTGTCTTTATCTGCATAGGTGATGAAAAATTGTTGTTGTGTATATCTTTCAATAGTTTGATTGATTTTTCTAATAATTGGTACAAAACTGTAGTTTCTTGGTAAGCTAGTATGTTGAAATAATTCTGTATAGAAGTTTTTTCTTGCTGATTCAATGTCAACTGTTTCTCTTAGGCAGTTTGTGATTTTTTTGCTAACATAAAAGTTGAAAGCAGATTTTGTTAGATAATAGTTGTTGGTTAAGTCTAATTGTTGGCTGTACTGTTGAAATAAGAATTTGGCGAATCCTAAATGATTTGTTCCTATGATTTCTGATTCTGCCACTTTTAGATAATTGTTTTTGGTGTTGTTCTTTATAGGATTATATCTCACAGGAAGCACCAAATGTTACAGATGATTATTTAGGGTCTTAAATCAAATAACAAACCCATAACTTGGTGCTTAATTAATATAATGTTGTTTTATCTGAAGGTTTTGTTATGGAGTTTTTTGTATAATGAACAGAGATTCAATGATGATGTAGTTGGTTGGTGAGTTGTGTTCCCAATTTCTGTTTTTAGCTTAGTGGCTGATTTATTCTGGCAGTTATGCTCTTCTAGTAAGCTATCCGTTAATATATATATAATTTACCCTTATTTCTAGGTCTTTTACTAGGCTATCCATAACATCAATTACTCAGTGCTTTAATTCTTAATCAGTTAATATTCAACAATAAAAATAAAAAAATAAAAATAAAAAAAAATAAAAAAATGAGCCAAGGTGATATGCAAGTTAGTATCTCGTCAATAGCCATGATTAAGAGCTATTGTTCTAGCATGGTTAAGTATCAATTACTATCAACATAAAGTGTTGATAATGGAGAGTGGATTTGGATGGTGAATGATTTATTTATTTAATATTTGTGAATAGAAGATTTCTAACTAAAGGATTCTGTTCTTTTTACTTCTAAAATTACTGCTATATATACATAATTGATGTTCTACGAGATTGTTTACATTTTCAAGTAATGTGCTTTGATTTCTTGAGCAATGTGCCATGATTTCTGACATTGCTTCACATTGCTGAGCAATGTGCTCACATGCTAAATACTATTCTCTTATTGGTCTGCTATTTTCTATATCTGTTTTCTTTTTATGAGTAACAACTGTTGGAGTCTTAAATAATAGTAGGCTGGTAGTAGAGACTGGTAATAAGATTGCTGTGTTGAAGAGTAACACTGATTACTCTTGTTTTGTTGGTTTCTTTGTAGCTTTCTGCAATCTCATTTCCAATGTCCTAAAATCTTACAATAATAACAACTTTGGTTTTGACTGTTTGATAATGATAAGTAGTTGGTTTGGTTTCATTATTGTGGTGACTGATATTTTTGTGGTTGTTACTGTTGTTGCTGGTTAGTAAAATAGTTTTCAACTTTCTTTGTAAGTTGGTCAATTTTTTTTTTAGCTGCTGAGCTGGTTTCTCTAATAGCAAGATTCACAAATTTGGTATGGTTTATTTCTTTTATTGCCATTTTGTAGTTTTTTGCATGTCTAATGACTGTTGCTAAGTCTTTTGGGACATGTGGGTAAATTTTTTTGATCAATTTGTTTTTTAATTCTGCTATAAACTGATCTAAAATCTGGACATTGAAATAGTATTCATTGGTTTCCAATTGTTAAATTTGTCAAAAAAGTTTGTTGAATCTTCCAAGATAAGTCATAACAGTTTCAGATGTTTCTTGTTTGATATTGTAAAAGTGATTTTAGAGAGTGATAGAGGTATTATTGTTAGTAAATTGTTGTAAGAAAGCATCTTTAAATGCTTGCCAGTTTCTAAATAGTTCTTTTAAGTTTTTAAACCATTCTCTTGCAGTTCTTTGGAGAAAATATGAAATTGCTTTGAGCATTCTTGCAGTATTCCAACTATTTGCATCTCCTGCTTTTTGAACTTTGTCAAGTCATTTTTGAAAACTGATATTATTGTTTTCATCAGTGAATTTTGGAATCTTTGCAATATAAGCAGTTGCCATTTCTTTTTCATTTTCTGTGGTTTCTTCTTGTTCTGATTTAGTTTCTTTACTTTCCAAGTTTTCTAAATGATTACTTTCGTTTTTCTGTAAGTAATTAATAATATTGGTGCTTGTTGATATGGGTTTCTGCTGTTGAATAGGATTTTTAGGTGACTAATAATCTTCTGGTCTGGAAAAATAGTTAAGTAGTGAATTCGGCATTTGTGATCGAGCAAATAAAATTGGAAATGGTGTAATAGAAAGTGGTAATTTGATACTAGTTCTTTGTTTGGGTGTTTGTAAGTGTTTAATAGTTGTCTTTAATGTCTTTGGAGTATTTGAGATGATATTTGAGTGTTGTTTCAATTTTTGTTTGTCTTTGTTGCTTGTTTCTGTTTCTGATTTAAAGTCAATAAAGTATTTAAACTGTACTGGATATGTTTCTTCACAATACTTGATAATGTTAAAATTAAGTTCTTAGAAGTAAGTGGCAAGTGTTTCACTGTTAAGGTCTTCAGTTCTCAACTGTGAATAGTGCACTAAATTATTGTAAAGATTGCTTCTAACTTCTGAAATGTTGTAATCTCCAAGAAGATAATTGTTGATGTGGTTTTCAATATACTGGTAAAGTATCTTCTTAAAAATTTCAATTCCGTCTGGAATGTTGAATCTTTGCTTGCAATGGGTATAAATTGACTGATAATACTCTAGAGTTGTTGTGTCTAGTGTGGTCACTACTTTGAAGTTGTTATTGCTGTGTTATTTCTATGGGAAAGCACCAAATGTTACCAAAGGTTTTTGGTCTCTTTTTTTGAATGTTCTTACTGTTTGTCTGTTGTTACTTTTACGTTTTCTAAAAGCAATTGAACCTCCAATAACTGAATTTATCTTCAAATTATCTCTTATAATTTGAACTGCTGGGCTTATGAGTGAAATGGCCAATTTTGTGCCAGTTATTTTTATGTAGTTACGTTATAGTAAATATCAACTCTTTCTCAGAAATTGCTTGTCTAAAAGCTCACTAAAAATATGTAGTTACTTTGTTTGTGAAAGTCAACTCTTCTACAGGAATCTTGTCTGTAGGTTACCCAATATTACTCATAGAAAAAGAATACAAAAAAATAATAGGAAAAACAGATAGAGAAAATAAACCAATAAGAAAATAGTATTCAGCATGTAAGCATATTGCTCAGCAATGTGAAGCATTGTCAGAGAATTACAGCATCTTGTTTAGCAATAAGCACATTGTCAGAAATTACAGGCACATTGCTTAGCAATGTGGAGCAATGTCAGAAATCATGGCACATTGCTCGGGAATGTAAGCAATCTCATAGAACTTAAATTATGTATATATAGCAGTAGTATTAGAAGTTAGAAAATTAGTCAAGGAGACTCAAAGTCAATTAATTCATGGAGTCAATTAGACTCATAAAATCAATTAGACTTGCAAATCATAATTATTAAAAATACAAAAAAAAAAA